>CAUYRT010103664.1:0-20767 GCA_963574885.1 Lepilemur ruficaudatus
TCCCAGCTACTTGGGAGGCTAAGGCAGAAGGATTGCTTGAGCCCAGGAGTTTGAGGTTGCTGTGAGCTAGGCTGACGCCATGGCACTCACTCTAGCCCGGGCAACAGAGCGAGACTCTGTCTCAAAAAAAAAAAAAAAAAAAAGTTTAAAAAAAAATTTTCAAGTTTCAGAAACCAGCTCTGGTTTAATTTAAGAGAATTGATATTTTGGGAGAGGATATTAGGTAGCTCAGAGAATTGCCAGGAAAGATGGACCCCCAGTCTGGGGGAACCAGCAGGAACAAGGGCAGTAGAAACGAAAGCCAAGGCATGATCTGTCAGTGGGACCCTCGCCTCTTGCCACCAGACAATATTCCAGCTGAGCAGTGAAGGCTGTTGCTACAGGACTTTTCAGCATTCAAAGTCCCATGGGTGAGAGTCTGTTGGTCAGGCTTGGGTCATGTGCCCTCACCCTGATGTCCGGAGGCAAGAAGCAGGAGGACCTCCCCTACTTGGCCTCTGTACGAGGAGGCAGGACACCTCCTGTGGACACCACCAATAACATATGTAATGGGGAATGTCCCTGACAAAGGAACAAATTGAAACCAATCAAAACCAAACCCTGAACACGTTGAACACAATCAGCGACCTTCCTAAACTTCTACTTCCTCTTCTGTAAGATGGAGGACAGTCGCAGGTATATTAGAAGAACGTTGGGAGGATGAAAATGGCTAATGGCTGTTTGGCACTCAGTCCAGTTCGTAAGTGGGAGATTTCAGAATTACTTTTTGCTATGATTTGTAAAAATTTTCCAGAAATGTTATGACAGATTAATAAAAATAAATACATGAGATTTTCTTACTTCTAAGACATCACTGGTTATAAAATTGGCCATTGATTGAATAAGAGTTGTCAGAAAAAATAAACATGAAATCATTAAATGTCTACCTTGACATACTATATATTGTTATGCGTTTATTGTCTTTCACCACTAGAATGTAAGGATAAGGATAAAGACTCCTTATATTTTGCTTACAGCAATATCCCTAGGGCCTGGGACAAAATAGGTTTTCAATAAACAGGTGTTGAATAAATGAATACATGAATGAGTGATCCATTGAATGATTAAAGATACAAATAAGAAAAACAATATTGTCCTCAGGAGGATAAATTCTAAATCAACCCATATAGTAGATCAAATCAAGGTGTGTAGCATTACTCTAAGGAATCGGAACCTTTATTAGACCCTTATATGCCAGACATTCAGCCAAGTACCTTGTGCCTGTTTTTCACACCACTTTGTGACATCCCATTTTTCAAGTGAAGAAACTTGGGCTCAGGGAAGACACATAGTTCACATAGATATGAAGTGGTGGCCCCAAGACTTTCACCCAGATCTGTCAGACCTTGAAGCCTGTGCTCTGAACAGTTATAGGAAGCACACACTGGGGCCCATGTGAGCAGTGCCCTAGGGAACCCTCTAGCTGGCTGGCAGGTAGAGCCCACTGCCGACTCCGGAAGCTGTGCTGCTCCCTAGCGCTCCCGTGCGTCCTGCCTTCACAGAAGTTGGGCCACCCAGGCCACCCGCGCTCCCTGGCTGACGATAATATTTCTCATTGCAAACCATTCCTTTGTTACTCTTGTTTCTACACTTCAATCTCTAGCGAATTTAACTTTCATAAATGATGAAATTGTTGGATTTCCAAGGAGCTTGGTCAGAGCCTGGCAAAATTTTCAAGGTAAAGAATGCCTCCCGGTGAGGCAGGCTTCTGAGTCATCGACCACCACCTACCTCTTAGCCCATAGCCAGACTGGCCGCAGCCCTTCCTCCAAATGGCTCTAGTAAATACACACCACTTTGAGGGCCTGGCTTTTAAAAAGTCCTTTTATTTAACTTGTAAATCCTATCACATTCTGTTTTTGTAGAGGTATTTTTTAAATTTTGAAAAGATTGATAAGAATATAGAATAACATGAACTGATATTCTGAATTTCTAGGTAAACACATTCTAGAATCAGATGGAATAAAAATAGGAGAAAGACAAAGTGTACTTAAAACCAAAGACGACCCTCAGAATCTCATACAGAAAGTGAGCAAATGATCTTACCTTACTTGTGAGAAGTTCAGAGAGGGCCTGGCCAGCTTGTACGCAGCTGCCAACTTGTTTATCTTTACCGAAGACAGGAGAAGAAAGAGGGAAGGGAAGGAGAGGGAAGAAAAGAAACAGACACATTTACTCTGTACGATAGGTGATTTGGATTAGAGAGAAGGAAGCAAACAACCTTCTGATCCAGCAATTGCTAGCATTAAAATGAGATATTAAAGAAGTTTGTCGAGTTGCCTCCAGAAGTCTTTGAGTACAGGGCAGAGGACCAGGCTTTCAGAAGGGATTGGTTTCTGGGAGGTTCTGCCTGTCTACTCAGGTTCAGATATATGTGGAAAGCTTAGATTAGATGACTCTGCCAAATTTTATTCACATATACATTATATATAATTTATGCATATTAATGTGATAAGTAAAATACCTATATTCATTCACATTTTCAATTAATATGTATTGAGCATCAATTATTTGTTAAGCACCAAAAATACAGAGATATGAAACACTGGTTTTACACTCCAAGAGCTCAAAATTTACTACTGTGATAGTATTGAACTTGAAGTAAAATCTTAGACAAAGATTGACTGAATTTTTATGACCAAAAAAATGTGCCTTTACATTGCTAACTGGTAGAATCCTTCTAAAAAGCAATTATGCAATACGTACTAAAAACTTAAAAAAGGGCTTGTATTTGGAGGGCAATATTCTACTCCTAAGAATATTCACTAAGAAAATATTTACATGAATAAAAGCAAAAATGTTTATTTTATGCTTGGTTATAAGAGTAAAAATCTGGAAACAACGTATAGGGAAGTGGTTACATAAATTATGGCAACTTAATGATATATAATTTACTTATTAGAAATGATTCAGCAATGTGCAAAATATTAAAAGAACAATTTTAACCAAAAAAAGGCAAATAGAAAATTACACAAAATTTGACTCTGTGTCTACTAAAGAAAAGCATATAGGCAAAAAAGTTGGGAGGAAATCTGGAGAAATAAAAGCAATGATATGAAGATGGTATGGCCTTATATCTAACAATTGTACATTTTCCTCTAATGCTACCATGCAATTTTTGAAAGCAGTAAGTGGAAGTTTGAGTGACTGTATCAATGCATGCTTTAAATCTGCATTTGAGAAAACAGAAGACATATTGTGATGAGCCCAGTGGTATATTTTACTCATTCATTTGTTCGTGTGTACTTCATATGTTCACTCAATCTAAAAGACCTGCATTTATTCTGCATGCTGGCACTAGGCTTAGTGCTGGAGGTACAAAAGGTAGTAATAACCTGTCCTTACCTCCCAGCATCTTAGATTCTCCAGGGAGGGACTCAGAGGTAAACTCAAAATATCCTGTAGTATAATTATTGGAATAACAGAGGTATTTAAGGGTCCAAGTGAGGGCAGAAGAGGGAAAACCCATCTCTGCCTAAGCAGTTGAGGATGGGCATGAAATGGAGTGAAGGAGGCGCCAGGGTGGGCTTTCCATGGGGTGGGGCATTAGTTGAGTGCCGACTGCCAGCACGGTTAGAGCTCAGAGCAAGAGGGGCGAGGTGAGAAGGAGGGATGGCGACAGGAAGTAGGGAGGGAGGAATTCCAAGCTGAAGGGGATATGGGGTGAGGAGATGTCAAAGAGCATCTGTTCTTGAGAAACCCATGGTATTTCTATGCACAAGGCAACTGGGGAGAAGCAACAGGACCTGGCGGAAAAGGAAGGCGGAAAAGGAACCTGTCTGTTGAAGGGCACCTCTCACCCACAATTCCAGTGACTGAAACAGGAAGGCAGAGGCCAGGAGTCATTTGCTGGGTGAGCCACAGCCAAAAGGGAAAGCTAGAGAGCAAGTTCTAGCTCAAGCTGTGGATCCAAGGCACAGAACTGGAATAAGGTCAGCAAAACAAAGGAGATGGAATGGCTGGAACACATCTGGAGCAGCCACAGTACAGCCAGGGCTTTTGAGGGCTTGCAGGGTTTATTTAAGGGGCTGGAGAGGAGTGGGCTGGGCAACGTCACGGGAGCCTTTTGCGCCAGGCTAAGGCATCTAGACATTAACGATTTGTGACGGGAAACCACTGGAGGCTCTCTTTCCCTGCAATGACATGACGGGGTTTGCATGTACACAAAGGCTGAAAGGAGCACGCAGCACAGATTGGAGGGGAGTGGGAATGGAGGTGGAGGGTGCACCGAGTCGTGGGTTATGGGAGGCCTGCTTGCCGGTATAAATAGTTCGCACTTTGTTTATTCTTGTAAAATCCCCAGCCTGTAATGCAATGGTCACCAATGTGAGCGTTTGAGGCTGGTTAGTAAATGTGTTTACAGCTGCCTGAGTAGAGGGCAGGATGTCAAATGTCCCATTAGAGCACATTCTACTTGCTCAATTGTTTATGTGAGTCAATTCACTAAATTATAGGACTACTTCAGTGTATGAATCAGCAATTTCTGGAAGTTGATAGTTTGCCCAGCAGTTTCATTTGACAGTCTCCATTTTTTCCTCTAGAGTTTTGTCTACACATAAAATCAATTCGACTGTTTTGAAGGATCTGCCACACACACCGCTAGTGCTATGGTCTGAATGATTGTGCCCCAGCCCCACTTCCCGCACCACAAATTCATGTGTTGAGATCCTAACCCCAAGGCGATGGTATTAGGAAGTGGAGCCTCAGAAGGCGATTTTGTCATGAAGGCTGAGCCCTCAGGGTTGGGATTGTGCTCTTATGAAAGAGACCCCAGAGAGCTGCCTTGCCGATTCTAACATGTGAGGACACAGCAAAAGCATCACCATCTACGTATCATGAAAAGGGCTCTTGATTTTGGAGATCCCAGGCTTCAGAACTGTGAGAAATAAATTTTCATTGTTTATAGGTCACACACTTTATGGTGTTTTGTTGTAGCAGCTCCAATGAACTGAGACAAACCTGGAACATCTTGTGATGCCAGGTAGTACGGAAGTGCCCAAAGAATGACGGAGGCGTGTCTAAAGGACACCAGCACAAGCCAGCTTGTCGGAGCCTCCTCTGGTCTAATCTAGGACTCTTTGGGCATCAAAATACATAATGGCTGTAATGGGTTGTATTCCATTCAATGAAATAAAAATGCAGGAGTCTGCACTGATCTAAACAAACAAATAAGGAGAGAAGAGAAAACTCTTCCTTTTGGTTAAAAGCCAACTAATAAATAAATGTGGTAAGAATGGTGGCTTTAAATAATACACATTTGGTTGTTAGGGAGATGCAAATCAAGACCACAATAAAATATTGTCTTGCCCCAGGGAAAATGGCTACTATCAAAAAGACAAAAATTAACAGATGCTGGTGGGGATGTGGAGAAAGGGAAACACTAGTACGCTGTCGGTGGGAATGCAAATTAGTATAGCCACTGTGGAAAATAGGATGGAGGTTTTTCAAAAAATTGTAACTGGAACTACTGTATGAGCCAGCAATCCCGCTGCTGAGTATCTATTCAAAAGAAAGGAAATCAGTATATCAAAGGGATACCTGCATTGCATGTTTATTATAGCATTGTTCATAGCCAAGATATGGAATCAAACTTAGTGTCCGTCATTGGATGAATGGATACAAAAATGTGGTGTTTGTATATATATATATATACACACACATATACACACACACATATATACACACACACACCATAGGATACGATTCAGCCATAAAAAACCCTGATATCCCGTCATTTGCAGCAATGTGGATGGAACAGGAGATCATTATAGTAAGTGAAATAAGCGAGGCTGGAAAGGGTGGGGAGGAGGTTGAAGAGAGGTTAGTTCATATGCAAAAATCCAGTTAGAAGGAATACGTTCTGGTATTCGACAGCACAATAATTTATTGTCTATTTCAAAATAGCTAGAAGAGAAGATTTGAAATGTGGCCAACACAAAGAAATGATAAATATTTGAGGTGGTGGTTACCATAATTACTCTGACTTGATTGTTATACATTGTATGCATGTATCAAAATATCACATGTACCCTATAATTAATGTACAATTATTATGTATCAATAAAAAAAGAAAATACACATTTGGAAACAATTTTAGTAATAACTGAGTCAGGCAAGGAACATCAAGGGATGATAAAACTAGTGGGTGAAAGTGGGGTGGAAGGGATTTTTGCATAGCTACAAAGTATCACCTCACAAAATGTGTATTAACTACCAGGGAAAAAATTTATTATCACCTGAAATGGGATAAATAGACATAGTGTGCCACCAACATGTTGGGAAGGAAAGGACAAAGTTTCTGTGATACTCTGGACAAAAAATACATAACCTGAGCCTAATCATGAGAATACATTAGACAAATCCAAGCTTAGGGACATTCTA
The DNA here is from genome assembly GCA_963574885.1 of Lepilemur ruficaudatus. Taxonomy (NCBI): domain Eukaryota; kingdom Metazoa; phylum Chordata; class Mammalia; order Primates; family Lepilemuridae; genus Lepilemur; species Lepilemur ruficaudatus. The sequence continues at coordinate 6,421 of CAUYRT010103664.1, forward strand.
CAAAGTAACTGGCCTATGCTTTTAAAAAATACCAAGGTCACGAAAGTCAAAGAGGGATTGAGGAGCTGTTTCAAATTGAAGAAAACTAGAGAGATGTGGCCGTGGGGTCCTTTGCCGTAAAGGACATTACTGGCACAATCGATAAAACTCAAATGGGGTCCCTAGGTGAGAGTTCTTTCTACTATTCTTGCAAATTTTCTGTAAGTTTGAAACTGCTTCAAAATTAAATATATTTTTAAATAAACATTTAAAAATAATTATCTAAATCATTCAGGCTCAATTTACCATGCTAGAAAAGTAGGACTCAGACTACCTTCTTCACTATCAAGCTAGTGAAAGAGTGTGAAAGTAAATTTAAATTGTTGTGTCAACCAAAGAAAAGAATAAGTAGTCTAGAAAATTAGGAATTATTATGAAAACACACAAGCTAGAAAACATTTTTTTTGAAGATATTATAAACAGTCTATAGAACCATACCCATGCAAATTAACTTGTTTTATTTAACTGTGTAAAGGAAAAACTGGAATAAAAGATAAATCCAAATAATTTAAAAATTTGTGATTCATTAAGTACTATAATGAATCTTATTTTATTTTATTTATTTTTATTTTTATTTTTTTAGAAACGAGGTCTCTGTCACCCAGGCTGGAGTGCAGTGGTGCAGTCTTAGCTCACTGTGACCTCAAACTTCCATGCTCCAGTGATCCTCCTGCTTCAGCCTCCCCAGTAGCTGAGACTACAGGTATGTGCCAGTACGCCCAGCTAATTTTCCTATGTTTTGCATAGACAGGATCTTGCTGTGTTGCCCAAACTGATCATGAACTCTTGGCCTTAAGCAATCCTCCCACCATCAGCCTCCCAAAGTGCTAAGATTATAGGCATGAGCCACTGTGCCTGGCCTGTGAATCTTCATTTATACATAAAAAATGATCTTTATTAATAGAAGAAAATGTATTTTTATGAACTTTTTTTTTCATGTTGTGATTCAACATGAATCACATGAACATTTAGTTCATGAATCATGAAGATTTAGTGCTTTGTCCATGTTATCATGTAATAGCATATTGGCTGTTCTTCTCTTTTTAGTTTGTGTCCTTTTTAAAAAATTACCAAATATTAAGGAGGTACAAATGTTTTTGTTTTATAGAACCTTGTATACTGCTTAAGTCAAAGCTTTTGGTGTGTCCATGAGCAGAACAGTGTTCATTGTACTCAATAGGTTAAGTTTTTATCTCTTACCCCACTTTGTGCTAATTTGTTTGAGTTCTTTGTAGATTCTGGATATTAGTTCTTTGTTGGATGTATAGTTTGTGAATATTTTCTCCTATTCTGTAGATTTTTCACTCTGTTGATTATTTACCTTGCTGTGCAGAAGCTTTTTAATTTGATTAAGTCCCATTTATTTATTTTTGTTGTTGCTGTATTTGCCTTTAGGGTCTTAGTCATAAATGCTTTGCTTAGGCTGATGTATATAAGAGATTTTCCTATGTTTTCTTCTAGAATTTTTATGGTTTCATGCCTTATATTTAAATCTTTTATCCATCTTGAATTAATTTTTGTATATAGTGAGAGAGGGGTTCTGTTTCATTCTTCTGCATGTGGCTATCCAATTTTCCCAGCACCATAATGAACTCCTGGCCTCAAGCAATCCTTTAATTCCCAGTACATGTTGTTGTTTGCTTTGTCGAAGATCAATTGATCACAGCTATGTGGTTTTATTTTTGGGTTCTCTTATTCTGTTCCATTGGTTTATGTCTTTACTTTTATACCAATACCATGCTGTTTTGGTTACTACAGCCTTGTAGTATAATTTGAAGTCAGGTAATGTGATGCCTCCAGATTTGTTCTTTTTAGTTAAGGTTGCTTTGGCTCTCTGGGCTCTTTTGTGGTTCCAAATGAAGCTTAGGATTATTTTTTCTAGATCTGTGAATTATGATGTTAGTATTTTGGTGGATCCGTAAATCACTTTGGGCAATATGGGTATTTTAATGATGCTGATTCTGCCAATCCATGAGCAAGGACTGTTTTTTCATTTGTTTGTGTCATCTACAATTACTTTCTTCAGTGTTTTGTAGTTCTCGTTGCAGAGATTGTTCACCTCCTTAGTTAGATATATTCCTAGATATTTTATTTTCTTTGTAGCTATTGTGTAGGATATTGGTTCCTTTATTTGGCTCTCAGCTTGACTGTTATTAGTATATAGAAAAGCTACTGATTTGTGTACACTGATTTTGTAACCTGAGATTTTGCTGAATTTATCAATTCTAGCAGTATTTTGTTGGAGTCTTTATGGTTTTCTAGATGGAAAATCATATCATCAGCAAACAGGGATAGTTTGACCTCCTTTTTCTGTATTTGGATTCCCTTAATTTCTTTCTCTTACCTGAATGCTCTGGCTAGGATTTTCAATACTATGTTGAATTGAAGTGGTGACAGTGGGCATCCAGAACTGTTCTTCCAGTTCTTAGGGGTAATGCTTTCAATTTGTCCCCATTCAGTATGACATTGGCTGTAGGTTTGTCATATATGCCTTTTTAAATTTTGAGGTATGTTCTTTCTATGCCTAGTTTGTTGAGGGTTTTTCTTTTAATCATGAAACGGTGCTGGATTTTATCAAATGCTTCTTCTGCATCTGATTGAGATGATCATATGGTTTTTGTTTTGCTTCTATTTATGTGATGAATCATATTTATTGATTTGCATATGTTGAATCAGCCTTGCATTCCTGGGATGAAACCCTTACATGCTTCCCGAATTAGTCTTGTACTTTCTGATCCAAACTCCACCCTGTTACCAAAGTAACATTTGAAAAAATAAAATATAATCATGTCACCCTGTACTTGGCTCCAAGAAATGCCCATCATACTTTGCATGACCTATCTGCTCTGGCTTTGCTGTTTCCAGCCTGTTTTCTCAATCTTCCTCCTTGCAGCATTTGCTACAGCTGTAAAGAACTCCTTCTCACCCCTCAATTGTGCCTTGAGCTCTAATCCTGCTCTCCCTTTCTTATGTTGTTCTCTCTACCAGGGACACCCTCCTCCACATCCCCCTTAGCCTGCCTGTCCTCTAGACTCAGTTTAGATGTCATCTCTTTATCTGTCACCTAATATTCTCACACTATTGAGGAAATTGTCTGTCTCTCCTTATTACGCTTTGAGCTTCCTAAGGAAAAAACTTTGGCATCTAATATGTTTCTTGACTGAATTAGAAAATTTTAAATGAACAAATTATATTTGTTGAATGAATTAACAAAATTATTTGGTAAAAAAATGGAAACAGAATGAAGACTGAGTATGTGAGAATAATACCACATAGTAGTTTCTTTAGATTCTAGAAAAAGTTAAACATCATGTGGTTTAGAATTGAAAGATTTAGCAAACTTAGTTTTGTGATACGAGAGTTGCCCTAAGTTGGAGCATGGTTGATAGCCTTACTCCCCTCACACAGACCAGTCCTTGGATGTGGTCTGCCCTGGGAAGCAGATACGGCCTGGGGAGAGGTAAACTATCTTCAGTTGAGGCAATTCTAAAAAGGGGGAAATAAATCCTTTAATTCAGGATGGGGAGCACTTAGACATTGTGCCATAGTGTCCGCTATATCCACAAATACTGTGACCTAGGTGGTTTGGACTCCCTCATCACTGAGTGTAGTAATGAGAGGGGCATACTTCTTAGAAATCCTCTAGGCTCAAGCTGACATATATGGGCAGCTTGTCAGCCAGGGGCACAAATCCAACCTTTCCATTGAGTTCAAAGGCAATAAAATGACAACAATGACAATAAAAATAAAATCTTTCAATTTGGAGTCATGTGGGCAGAACTTTCTTTCTTTGACATAACCATGAAGGCAGAATACTGGAAGCTATCAGTCAACTCAAAGTTTTTCATTTGGGGAAGAGCAATGCAAGGAAGACAGAAGGGAGCTGGGTCTTATGATGGCAGAACCGTTAGCCATAATTACTATGAAGGACGACAGAGTAGATCTTGATTACACTTACATTGTGAACCAAATTGAAAATAAACTGGATAATAATGAATTAAAATAATTTGATTCTAGCCTTTTAGTTTCATTGCTCATCAGTGCCCATTATTACATTTAATGTTTCTGCTCAAAGAATACAAAAAAATTTCAAATATTGAATTCTGCAAAATCAATCATTTCAGAAGTTTCAGACAGAGTATTTTAATAGAATTAAGAAGTCACTAAACACAAACATTTGCATTTTTAGATAAGAAATATGATAACTAAAGTGCAATTGGATGGCAGTGATTTAGAAGAAGCATATATAAATAAATAAAGACTAGTTGTCCTAAACCACATAATCATGGTAATTCACGTGCACACAATAAAATCACCACAGAACTTCCTGCTCAGGTAGTTTGTATTTATCAAGCTTCTCAAATAATTTTATTTTCATCTTTAAGAGGGAATAGCCCCAGATCTCTCTAATCTGTAATCCCAAATTACTTATGTTAATAAATGTTTTCTTGAAACCCAAATAATGGCTAAATAAAACCTCAATTTTGTTTTATAAACCATTTTCCTAATAATCTGGGACAAATTTAAAGGAAACAATTCACTAGTTATGATTCATTTACAATCAATCAGAATCTAAACAAGGGTAATATTCCATTTTGGGGAGGAATTATTGGTGCGTTTGAGACACAGGTGATGTTTTTGCAACAAGACAAAAGTCCTAGAAAGCTCTTTCCAGGACAGCTCCTGTTTTGGACAAGTCTGTTTATGGATAATGATTGGGAAACTTTAGTTAATTAAGTTACTTACCTTTTTGATCACTTATATATATGCGAGATAAATAGGCACTATTGCTGTGTGATCTTGGGTAAGTTATTTAACTTTTCTAAGTTTTGGTTTCTTCTTTTATGACATAAGGATATTAAGACTGACTACATTGAGTTGTATGAATTAAATGAGATGGTATAAATGGTTGGCACAATGGCTGGAAAGTAGAAAGTATTGGATAAATTATTGTTATTATTACATAGCATTATATATTATGTACACATATAGAACACACAATTAATACTTACTATATAGTCATTATTATAATGATAAGATATAATTTATTTGCAAAGCTTCTCAATGTTACTTGAACCCCTTCAAGCATGCTTAGAACTGCCAGGCAAATGTGCCCAGGTTAATGAGTGGTTATGAGAGTACTCTGTTTTTTTTCTCTTTCATAATTTTCTCCTTCCCAATCTTTTAAACACATCCTAAGTTTACCTCCCCTATCGCTGTCCAACCACTCAACAATTCAAAGGCATTGTCTTTAGGGACACAGGGCTTACTGTGCATTCTTCCTTCTTCCCTCCCTCCCTCCCTCCCTCCCTTCTTTCCTTCCTTCTTTCCTCCCTTCCTTTTTCCCAGACATTCCCCACAGTCCCTGGAACATGGGTTAGGAAGATTTTGCCAGCAAAAGTTAAATAAATGGCTGAATGAAAGCTTGCAAATATCTCAGTCACTATTCACGTAACAAATGGCCACACGCCCGGCACAAGTGATGTTGTATTAATAGTAAACACTGACCCAGCCCTGTCCAGCTCACTAGTTGATCCAAGGGACAGGCATACAAAAGAGCAATTACAAAGCAGGGGTCAAGGGCTGAGACAGGATGTCACTGTTCTGGGATTATTGGGACATGAGGGAGGCCTTCCTGAGTGTGACAAGACAGGCAGCCCTGAACCAGGCAAAGGAAAATAAAGTGGTGCTTTAGGAAGTGGGACAGCATGAAATGCCTGGTTTATATAAGAACATGACAAAGTGGCAAGAGATGAGGCAGAGGAGGCCACAGGGTCGGGCCACGGAACATCTTCTGTGCCACAGCTTGTGGAGGTGACAGATAAACATGAAGGGGTTTGACCTTCCTGCACCTTCAACTGTAACTCCTTGGTTTTTCCTGTTTGGATTTACCTCCCTCTATTGCCTCTAGTATGGCTAACTGACTGAAAATGTGTATTCCTGAGAAATTGGGGTCCACAGGGAACAAAAAGAAGCTGCAACGTATTCTCTTGACCTCCTGCGTCTAGGTCTGAGTTTACGGTGCAGTACTGGGTTCTCTCTGTGCAGGTGTGTGTTTCTTTTGGGTTATCAGATCTTATTTTCACTTTTGTAATGATCTACCATCATCTTTTTTTCTCTACTTAAGTGAGAAGTTTCTAGATTTTGTTCTCATGTTTTCATTTCCCTTATTGCTATTTCAAAAGAAAAGTTTTGACCTTTAATTATGATTATTCTGTTAAAGTGAGAAAAACAATCATGTAATACATTTATTTATTATGATAAATAATTACAGTATTTATTGTAAAAATTACAATATCACAATATTTACTGTAAAAGTAGTTGCTTCCATTTTTACTATAAATATTTTAACAGGCACTGCAAAAACGACACAACCTGGACTTTAGCTAAGGTTCTATATACTCAGTGGATTCTTTTCTTGCTTCTTCCTTTCTTTTTGGAGATTGAATTCAAGGGAAATTTAATCTTATTAATGCTTTTATTTTTCATTTTATCATTGCAGATAGCTTGGTTTCCCCTCACAACTGGTTGTTCAATTGTCACATATTTATATATTATAGCCCTTGTCCGTAATTTATCTTCACAGTTTTCTTTGATTTCTTAAAATACATGTTCCTGTTTCCTTGTAGCATTGAGTTAGAAAAAAATTCTGGCACATGTCACTTAAAATTTGATGTCACCTTCCCCTATTCACAAATTTTATTGAAGAAGAATAAATAAAAAGTGAAATGAGAAAGAAAGGCACCGTGAGTGATTTCTATTTAATGTGGTTTCATACATTAATTATAATGCACAGTTTTAATTAGAAAAGCAAGCTCTGTTGTGTTTTCAGATTATTAGGTACTGTTAATTTTTCCCCCAGAAAGCCTTCAGATGTTGATCATTGATGTTAAAACAAGAAATGTAGTTTCTTTATCTGCAAATAGCCAGTTGGCTTTAGAGTCTTTTGCTGGGAGGAGCAGAGGTTAGGGCCAACCACGGATGGCAGCAAATAGTGGGGCAAGGTGGAGTCTCCTTGTGGGGTCTTCAAGTCTCAAGCTCAAGCTGACGGTGCTGGGCATGATGTGACTTGGCTAGTGGGGCTCAAATAATCTGAAGCATTTGCTGCTCCCCCAAGACCATCACCATCAACTCAAATCAAAGCTCTTCTCTGCTTCTACAGACCAGCCTGGGAAGGTGGCAAATTGCCTTTATGATTTTCTTTGTCTCTCCTTGATGTCCATCTTAACCTGATTTCATCTGAATGAAATGGTGGCAGTGGTAGTGTCAACTCCTGAGGGTTGACTCTTCCTAGGGTATTTTGTATCTTCTCACTCTATGTGACCCTTGAATGGTGAGGCTACATGTTGGTTTACTCTGCGAAATAATCTGACAGCCAGGCTGGTCGCCTCTGTGAAGTTATACTACAACTTCTGGGCTCAGAGCTTTACTCTTTCTTTTATGTGGCATTGTCATCTAACTGTCATGGTTTTATTGCTTGTGTCCAGAAGACTAATTTGAGTTTCAATATGAAAGATGTTAGGATATGAGAGTACTACAAAGAATAGCTCTAAAGATTTGCAGTGGATATACTTTTTCATGTCTTAAATAAGAATTTTTTTATTAGGTACAATTTCCACACAACCCCATTTCTGCACTTATCTGCTTTTACTTGGGCTGTTTATTGTATTTCTGTCTGCCACGCTGGATTATGAGTTTTCTAAAAGCAGAAGCCATATTTCACTCATTTTCAATTCCCCATCCCCGTAAGATCTAATACAAAATGCTGAGAACAGTTTAGCAAATATTTGTTGTATCCAAGAAATTATAGCAGCCGCAAAAATATTGACCTGGAACCAGAATCATGTTCTGAATTCAGAAATATTTCCTTTTTCTTTCTTTCTTTTTTTTTCTTGACAGCCCAGGATCTTTTTAAAAATGCTAATTTGCAGTTTGAAGCTGTTTAGGTAAAAATACAAGCAGCAGCAGCAGCAGCAAACGAGATGAAGCAGGCACTTTTGGATATTATAATTACATGTAAGGTTTGTTTTATTATAGTTCTTCAGGTTTAATCATGCTCTTGATTCCATGAAATGTCATAGAATCACAAGACTAAGAAGGTCTTAAAAGGTCTTTTAGTCCCTGTCTCTAAGGAGACATGAATTTAAACTCTTGCAAACATTTGCTTACCCTATAGTTTTCTTTGAAAATATCCAACAAAGGAAGGACACAGAGGTCCAAACATTTTTAAAATAAATAATATTTTATTTAAGCTTTTTTCCAGTTATGGTTTAACCATCTGGGATATCTATTCTCCTCCATTATTTCTCTTTTTGACACTTTAGGGAGTTTTCTTTCTCTGATGTCTTTCTTTTTTTGAATAATTTTTACTATGTATATTTGAGTTTTACAACATAATGTTATAGGTAGTAACATGGTTACTATAGTGAAGCAGATTAACATATTTATCATCTCACATAGTTACTTTTTTGTGACAAGAGCAGCTAAAATGTACTTATTTAACACAAATCCTAAATACAACATGATTTTATTAACTTTAGTTCTCATGTTGTACATTAGACCTCTAGACTTGTTCATCCTATACATCTGATATTTTTTATGCTTTAATCTACATCTCCCCATGGTTCCCCTGGTAACCACTGCTTCATTCTCTATCTCTGTGTATTTGAGATCTTTTCAAAAAATTTTCACATATAAGGGAGATCATGCAATAGTTTTTTTTTTGTGGTTGACTTATTTCACTTTGCATTATGTCCTCCTGGTAAATCCATGTTGTGACAGATAGCAGGATCTCTTTCTTTTATAAGCCCAAATAATATTCCACTCTGTGTGTGTGTGTGTGTGTGTGTGTGTGTGTGTGTTTGTGTGTGTGTATATTACATTGTATTTATTCATTTGTCCGTACATGGGCATTTAGGTTGTTTCCATATCTTGGCTATTGTGAATTCTGCTGCAATGCTGCAAAGAACGTGGGAGTACAGATATCTTTGTGGAGTGATGATTTCATCTCCTTTGAGTATATACCCAGAGGAGTAATTCCTGGGTCATATAGTAGTTCTATCTTTAATTTCTTTAGGAACCTCCATACTGTTTTCCATAATGGCTGTACCAGTCTGCATTCCCACCACTGGTGTACTAGGGTTCCCTTTTCTCCACACCTTTGCCTGCATTTGTTATCTCTTGTCTTTTTGTGAATAGCCATCCTTGTGGATGTGAGGTGATATCTCACAGTATAATATATCTCATAGTGGTTTTTTAATTTGCATTTCCTTGATGGTTAGTGATGCTGAGAACTTTTTCATTTACTTGTCAGTTGTTTGTATGTCTTATTTAGAGAAATGTCTGTTCAGATCCTTTGCCCATTTTATAATCAGGTTTTTGTTTTTCTGCTATTGAGTTGCAAGAGTTCATTATAAATTTTGGATATTAACCACTTATCAGATGTTTGGTTTGCAATTATTTTTTCCCAGTTCACAGGTTGCCCTTTCATTTTTTTTATTTCCTTTGCTGTGCAGAAGCTTTTTTGTTTGACGTAGTTCCATTTATTTATTTTTGTTTTTGTAGCCTGAGCTTTTGCTGTGATATCTAAAAAATCATTACCAAGACCAATGTCGAGGAGGTTTCCCCCCATGTTCTCTTCTAGGAGTTTTCTGGTCTCAAGGCTTACATTTTAGGTCTTTTATCCATCTTAGGTTGATTTTTGGGTATGGTATAAAATAAGGGTCCAATTTCATTCTTTTGCATGTGGAAATCTAGTTTTCCTATTAAAGAGACTGTATGTTCCCCACTGTATCCTCTTGGTACCCTTGCCAAAAATTAATTAACCATATATATTTGGATTTGTTTCTGGGCTACTTCATTACATTAGTTTATGTTTCTGACTCTATACCAGTACCATATTGTCTTTATTACTATAGCTTAGTAATATAATTTTAAATCAGGAAGTGTGATGCCTCCAGTTTTCTTTTTTATTCTCAGTATTGCTTTGGCTAGTTGGATTTTTTCTGTATTTCCATATGAATTTTGGGATTGTTTTTTCTATTTCTGTGAAGAATGCCTTTGGAATTTTGATAGTGATTGCATTAATCTGTGTATTCCTTTGGGTAGTGTGGACATTAATACTCTGGTTCTCTTCAGATTACATAAACCTTTTCTCTTTCTCTTTTCAAATAAAAACTCCTCACCTCTCTACTATGCAGAATAATTTAGCAACCCATGCTTGTTTCTTGAGCATGCACCTGCGGGACATGGATGATTCTCACCCTTAACCAGTAGTGGTTAATCAAGACATTTATTCCAGGACCAATACAGTGCTTTCCCTAACAGAGATTTTGATAGATTAGATTCTTCTCCATCTTATTACATTCATGTACTCTTCTAAATAAATGACTCCATTCCTCCATTCTTTCAACATAGTGCTTACTTTCCAGAAATACAACCTTATTTTCTCTTTTTGGTCCTCTGCTCAGGTCAACATCCATCATCTAGGTTTAGGTCCGTAGCTGATTACAGGGTTCTTAAAAAGGCCAGACCACTCCAGATTGTAGCATTCATGGATTGTTGAAAGAGCTGGTGACTCAGTTCCTGGAGTTTGCCAAATACCATTGTCTTAGTCTGTTAGCATTGCTATAAAGAAAATACTTGTGGCTAGATAAATTATAAAGGAAAAGAGGTATATGTGGTTCATGGTTCTGCTGGCTGTATGAGAAGCATGGTGCTAGCATCTGCTTCTGGTGAGGGCTTCAGGGAGCTTCCAATCATGGTGGAAAGTGAAGGAGGAGCAGGTGTGTCACATGGCAAGGGAGGGAGCAAGAGAGAGAGAGGAGGGGGTGCCAGGATCTTTTCAAACAACCAGCTCTCCAGTGAACTAATAGAGAGAGAGCTCACACATTACCACAAGGATGGCAACAAGCCAATCATGAGGGATCTATCCCCATAACCCAAATACCTTCCCCCATGCTCCACCTCCAACATTGGGGAACACATTTCAACATGGGATTTGGAGGGGACAATTATCTCAGAACAATTTACAATTACTAATATATGGAACCACCCTAATTGCCCACTAACTGATGAGTAGATAAAGAAAGTGTGGTGTATGTGTGTGTGTGTGTATCTCTCTCTCTCTCTCTATCTATATATGCAAGGACTTCAAACAACTCAGCAAGTAAAAAACAAACAACCCCATTAAAAAGAAGGCAAATGACATGAATAGGTATTTTTCAAAAGAAGATATAATAAACATGAAAAAATGCTCAATGTCACCAATCATCCGAGAAATGCAAATTTAAATTTAAACCACAATAAAGTACCATCATGCTCCAATTAGAATGGCCATTATCAAAAAAGTAAAAAAAACAATAGATGCTGGCACAGTTGTGGTGAAAAGGGAACACTTATCCACTGTTGGTGGGAATGTAAATTAGCACAACCTCTATGGATATCAGCATGGAGATTTCTCAAAGAATTAAAAGTAGATCTACCATTGAATTCTGCAATCCCATTACTGGGTATCTAACCAGAGGAAAAGAAGTCAATATATCAAAAAGACACCTGCACTCGTGTATTTATCACAGCACAATTCACAATCGCAAAGATATGGAATCAACCCAGGTGTCTAGCAGCTAATGAGTGGATTAAGAAAAATGTGGCATATATATACCATGGAGTACTATTTGGCAATAAGAAAGAATGAAATAATGTCTTTTGCAACAATCTAGATGGAATTGGAGGCTAGTATCCTAAGTGAATTAACTCAGGAACAGAAAAATAAATGCCACCTGTTCTCACTTTTAAGTGAGAGCTAAACTACGTCTGCACAAGGGCACATGGAGTGGTATTAATAGACACTGTATACCCACAAGCGGGGAGGGCGCGAAGGCACGAGGGATGAAATATTACCTATAGAATATAATGTATATTGCTCAAATAATGGGTAAACCAAAAGCCCAGACTCCACCACTATATAATAATACATGTAATGGAGTTCAGCTTGTACCCTCTAAATCTATTAGAATTTTTTATAAAAAAGGGAAAAAAAAAAGAAAAAATTATAAAAAATACAGGGTATATTCATGCTAGAGTTCACATATAGAGGCCTTCTCATTGGCAGTTGGGAGATGCAACATCTAAACATCTTGTCCACATTTTAACAAAATTTGAGGGATTTTAAATATTTATTTGCTCACATTTTTGGTCAAACCAAGTTCCTAAAGATTAAATGTCTTTCTTTTTCCTCTTCTTTTCTTTTTTTCCTTTTAAAATAATTCACTCCAAAAGCTATTAGAGAAGTCATGAAAAGGTGGGGGGAAGGCTATGATATCCAGAGTGGGGTAACAGAGCCCAAAATGGGGTGAGGAGGTGCCTCCTGTGGGGTGCCCAGTATAGCATCCCAGAGCACGAATTGGGTGAGGAGGGTGTCCATGCAGGGGTGTGGGTGTTGAGAACCCAGTGAGGGTGCTGGAGTCTGAGGGCATCTGCATGGGGTTTAGGATGGCAAGGGACACAGGAGGTTTGGCATATACTAGAGGATAGCTCAAATAAGTAAATATCATAAGGATAATAGGAGGTGGGTTTCTTACTATCAGAGGCAGCATTGTAAGTATGGAAAGAGAAAACTAAGTGTTGGGTAGGAATTAGGGATATTAGTGTGAACTCATGGTTTTCAATGTGTATACAGAGAGAGAAATAAGTCTAGATGTAAAAGTCTGTGTGTGTTCACATACATGAGTGCCTTCAGGTATGCATATGATGTATAGACATATATTCCCCAGCTTTATCTGATGAGGCGCCCAGAAGCAGTGGCACTCCAATATTAATAAACACAACCAGCTCCCAGATCTTGGTTTCTAAGTACCATTCTCTCTTTGAAGGGACCAGGGCTCCCTGGAGAAATAACTGATTCAGGGATGGGAAAGAAAAAGTGCAAGACAAGCCTGTTTGTCTAGACAGTAAGGAGGTGTTTAAAGATTAATGGGGACATGCCAAAAGCACACAGAAGCCAGCTTGAAGGGCTCCTGCTGGCCAGATCTGGAACACTTTGAGTATCAAAATCAATGATAGTAGTCCTATTTTATTCAATTATGTTATGTTACTACCATTTATTTTGAAACTCAAAATGCTCCATATCTTGCCCAGCAGCAATTCCACACCCCCTCTGCCTATGGGGTTGTTTGGGTCATAGAAAACTGATTCCTGGGGAAGGTTTCTTCCTCATATGAGATTAATCAAATGGGGTACTACAGAGTGGGAATGATTCTTGAGTCCATGTATAAGACTCGTTAATTCAAGGGTAAACCTTGTTGCATGCAGTTCTCCCGTTGGGAACACAGAATGGAAGTTGGGACAGCCGATTTAGCACTTCTTATGTGGGCCAGACACGAATGATATAAAACTAGAACCTCCCTAGTGCACATGAACTTACCTTTTTTTCAGTTTAAAAAAACATAAATATTGCAGCAACAAAAATAAACAAATGGGATCTGATCAAATTAAAAAGCTTCTGCACAGCCAAAGAAACTATCACTAGAGCAAATAGACAACCTACAGAATGGAAGGAAATATTTGCTCTCTACACCTCCAATAAAGGTCTGATAACAAGAATCTACCTAGAACTCAAGAGAATTAACAAGAAAAAATCAAACAACCCCATTTATAAATGGGCAAAGGAGATGAACAGAAACTTTTCCAAAGAAGACAGAATAATGGCCAGCAAACATATAAAAAAATGTTCAACATTGCTAATCATTAGAGAAATGCAAATCAAAACCAAAATGAGATATCACCTAACCCCAGTGAGATTGGCCTCTATCAAAAAATCCCTAAACAACAAATGCTGGTGAGGATGTGGAGAGACAGGAACACTCTTACACTGCTGGTGGGACTGCAGGTTAGTGCAACCTCTGTGGAAAAGAATTTGGAGATTCCTCAAAGAGCTAAAAATAGAATTACCATTCGATCCAGCAATAGCATTATTAGGCATCTACCCAAAAGAGCATAAGATATTCTATTATAAAGACATCTGCACACGAATGTTTATGGCAGCACAATTCACTACTGCTAGGTCGTGGAAATAACCCAAGCGCCCGTCAATTCATGAGTGGATTATTAAAATTTGGTATATGTTCACAATGGAATATTACTCAATTTTAAGAAAAGACAGTGAGCTAGCACCGCTTGTATTATCCTGGATTAAGCTTGAGCCCATTATTCAAAGTGAGGTGACACAAGACCGGAAGAATGGGCCCCACATGTACTCGCCATCAAACTGGTACTGACTGATTAACACTACGGTGCTCAAATGGTGGTG
>CAUYRT010103666.1:0-24341 GCA_963574885.1 Lepilemur ruficaudatus
GAACCATCAGGAAGGTAAAATGTTATCATATGCATGCATAAAATATATTAATATTGAAATGTTCTGGCTATAAGGTCAGGTGGGTAGCTATTTCTTTTTGTCCACACTAAAAATATATATATATATATATATATAGACTTCTTTTAAAAACCATTTATTGGCAGAAATGCTTTTATGTGAGTGTTTTCATAGGAGTTTTATAATAAATTCAATCTTCATCAGTTAAATAAATCCACATACACAACTAGGAATTATCAACAGTTGTAGCTAACGTTTATAAGAATGATAGCCACTAATGTTTTCTCCGTTTATTTAGAATGATATAGGAGGCTTCAGCTTAATTTTTTTAAAAGAAGATATTGAGGATACTTTACTTTTTCTTGTAAAATATATTAATACTCAGAATGAAAGTTTACATATATATTTGGAAACAAGGACCATTAAGAATGAAAAGATATTTAATCCGAACCTGCCTGACCTTAAGCAAACAACTGCACATCACCTGGTGGATCTGTCTTAAAAGTAGCCAGTGTGTAAGAAAATGTATCGTGTGTCAATTACCCTTAGCTCTCACAGAAATACAGCCCTGCTGGTGCCTTTGTTTAGGTTTCTCCGTACTTGGACCACATCCTCAGAATAGCTGTCAGTTCTTCATGGGATACTGCTTCATGAGATTGCTAACCTGTGGACTAAAAGATTACCATGAGTTTTTCCTTTCTGTCTAATCACAAAGAGAGCATTTATGAATGACAGAAATGGCCCTTCACACACTGTCTTTTCTCTTTACTGTGATGGTGGTGGTTGTCACACTGCCGGTGGCTCAGGAATGAATTACTAGTATTGTTAGGAATCACCAGATATCCTTTACTCAACCAGCCCAAGTCATGGGCACGTTGACAATATCAGACATATTCCTCCCTAGTCCCATTAGTTGGAACACATGGATGCTCTTCTTACATCCTGGAATTGGGAGACCCAGGCACCAAAATAGCACTAAGAGGGGATCAGGTCCATAGGGCACATGTTGTGTTGAACATGACGTCAACCCTTCCTCCCCTGGATTTAAGGACTTCTGCCAGACTTGGATCTTTCAACTCATGTCCAGTCAGTATGGACTGTGAAGCTAGTCAGCACAGAGGAAGCTGGAAATACTAGGAAAGAGATTTTATTTCTCCTTATGTGTTAGAAAATAAACAATATAACAGAGAAATATTTAGACACAAGAACTTTGTCCTTTGAAATTTCACATTAGGTTTGTTGAGATTATATACAGGAGGAATATTCCTTTTCTGGGGGCAATTCTATACATACATTTAGGTGAAATTCCTCCTTGAAGAACAGTAGTTTTCCAAAAATTATCCCAAATACGTGTTTTACATTATTTATTGGCCATAACGTTGGTGTCTTGAAATACACCAATTGAAGGGATGAATTTTAAGAACCCTTCGTTTGAGTCTTAGAGATAGGTAGAATCAAAAAGACCTTTGTTGTACAACATAGTCCTTGTTACCAGCATTTGTTGTCACTCATCACTTCCAGTGTTCTTGGTTTGTGTGGCTATTTCTGGTTGTGACAGGTAAGTCTGTGTAAGTGTATATATATATTTTTTATAAAAATAGATTTATTAGTTTTGGTTTCTGAGCTATTTTTATTTATTAGCTTACTGATTTTTTCCTTCAAATTCTAAATTTTGCCATAATTGCTCAAGGAATAAATATAGTTTTTTAAAAATAAAATTCATATTGTGCAGTATAGACTGTTCTAACACTTCCTAGTTTAACTGACAATATAATGTTCATTTAGTCACCAAGGGTTCCATGGACAGAGTTTTTGCTTCAATTTTTAAACTTTTTACTCCTTAGTTTGTAATTATCAATCAGAAATCATTTGTCATGGATTATGTAGAGATTCTAATCCCAGACTATGTTTTCTGACGCTAGCAAGGTGCAAATTATATCTAAAGCATAGAGTAGTATGTACATGGTTATATAAATATTTTTGTTTGTAAATATATGTGTTTCAAAATTTGATTCTCTATTGAAATGTGGGAGGAAATACGTGTAAATGGAATAAAGGTTCATTAGAGCAGGGACTAGCAAGCCTTCTGGAAAGGGGCAGATGGTAAACAGTTTTGGCTTTTAGGCTATAGGATGTCTGTCACAACCTCTTAACAATGCTGTCTTAGCATGAAAAAACATTATTGTTTATGGCTAGGCAATTTACAGCTGCTTAGCCATACAGAATATGTAAATGAGCGAGTATGGCTCTGTTCCAATGAGATTTTTTTACAAAAACAAACAGTGGGGCCAGATTTGGCCCGTGGACTGTAGTTTGCCAGCCCTTGATTTATAGCAAACATTTTAGAGTCTAACGAATCTGTTTTCAGATCTTGACTCCATCACTTATTAACTTCTAGAAGCCTCTGCTTCCTCATCTATTAAACAAGGATAGTCATCGTTCCTACGTTCCTCATATGGCTTTTGTGAGCATCGAATGAGATACCGTATGTCAAGTGCTTAGAACTGTGGCTGGCACGTTCAGTAAGTGCTCGATACACAGTAGATAAACTGCTTTTGTTGCTCTCATTATTTTTTTTATTATTGGTGTATCTCTAAAGACAACTGAGATTTATGTTCTGTGGAACCTCGGGTGTTAATCCTAAAAGCACGTGACAAGCCCAGAGCTGGCAGAGACCGGCATCCTCGAGACTGCAGTGGGCCTGCACCTGCTACCAAGCCCTGGGTGGTCTCTGAGGAAAAACATGTCATGCATACAATTTTAGTGCTGCCCAAAGTGGCATCCATTTATGTACACAGTTGAGGGCACTGATGTGAGCAGAAAAGAGAATTTTTTACACAGAAATGAATACATACAGAAAACGTGAGGATCTCAGAGAAACTAGCAAAATTGGTCTTGTGATTTCTGGAACAGGAATGTATAATTAGGACTAAAAGTATTTTGTTAATAGGAGGCACTGTACCTGCATATTAGCATCCTGAAGGATGTGATATTTAAAGTAACTCTTACACTAGATTTAACATTGCTTAGATTTAAAAGTGCTAAAGTAAGGAGAGGAGTTACCGTAATATGGATCGGTTCTTACTCAACAACGGACAGAAACGCCACCCTGTGTTTTCTTTCTTGCTGTCCTCCCACTCCCTTCTTTTTTTATATGATACATCTCCAAGCTGCAGATTTCTCTTAGTGATAAATAGGAACTTAAAAGTTATTGTCAATTGAAGCTAAGGAGTCTTTTTTCCGTTTCCCCAAAATTATCAAAATGGATTTAATGCTTTAATGCTTCCTGTATACCTTGCCTTCAGAACCGCATTTTGGTGTTTAACACTGTAAGGACCATGAAGAAATATATCTCTGAGAGCAAGGCTTCAAAGTCAGATCTTTACTGGTAACCTCCTTCTGACTTCTAAATTTTAACTGTCTCCAAGTGGGGAATAGAAGAGTTAGCATTCAAACAACTTTACGTGCTGCTTGGAAGAGCACTTTAGGAGAGTGTTTTTCCTTCTCTTCATGCCTCATTTGTCAGTCAGATTGAGCTCATTCTATGGCAGTCATGTTCTTTATGTGCTTTTCCTTGTTTGATTCATGACACTGGGGAGGGGAAGAGAAGAAAGACGTGCAACGGCAGCAAATGGGGCCTATTTGCTTCAAATTCCGCTAAAGGTGAACGTAATGGAACTTAATTGTCAGAGGTGCAGAAACTGTAGATTTAAAGGCTCATCAATCCAAGTAGTCGCTAAGCATAGCATCTAAAAGTACAATTAAGCGAAGTAAATAAGGCGATTTACATACTGAGCCATCTTTTATGCAGGGTATTTACTGCCTGAAACCGCTTAACTGCCTTTCCCTTGTGGTAACAAAAGTGGTCGGTTCATATGACTTTCTCCCGTGATCCTTTGTCACAGGTCCTAGTGCCACCAATCTCATAATAGGCTCCATCGCTGGTGCCATCCTGGTAGCAGCTATTGTCCTTGGGGGCACAGGCTGGGGATTTAAGTAAGCAACGCCGCATGTCTTCTTCTCGGTGGCTCTGGCACTTCTCTTTTCTGCTTACATAACCAAGTTTTGAGTTCCTGCTACAAGATTTTAGCTTTTAACAATCAAACTGCAAAAGCAAATCTTTTAACTCAGAAATGGGTTAGAAAAGAGAAAACACGAACCCTCACATGTCGTCTTCAGGCAAGTGGGAAATGTAGAAGGAATTTACATGCACTCATTTTTAAGGAAAACAAAATAGAAGTTCTTCAGTAGCAGACATTCCAGCTTATAGGAGCAAGCATTCCGAGATACCCTTATTTATACGTAGGTAATTGAGGAAACCATGTAGTTGGAAATAAATAAATGTAAATTCCTTGTATCGGTTTAAAACTGATTTCTAGTCCACTGATAATCTGAAATTTCACCACCTAAGTAACTACATGGTCATTATCTTTTTTTCCACATGTAACATATGTAGCTTTGTGGTTTGAAAAGCTTTATTATATGAAAACAGATTTAAAAAATATTTGCATTAATTTCCTAATCAGTTGAATTGCTTTCAAATTAGAATTTGAAATCTCTGGCCTTGACACTTAATATTTTCTAATTGATGGCTAACTATTGACATGACTGGTAGGCCTGGTGTGCCTTCATAGTGGCCTTTTAGTTTGGATTGAACATTGATCACTCAACCAAGATTGTTGAATAGACATACCAGATAATCACAAATAAACTTTAATTATGATAAAAAAATTTAAACCTATTTAACCAGTTCGGATGCCTTATACTCCAGAATCATTGGATAGTCACTTTTTATGCCTTTGCATGCTATAGTGACTTGAAGATTTTGATTTGTAGGTAAGCCCTCCTGTGCCAAATATTCCCTGTGATAAATAAAGTTTCAACCAGATCTAGAGAAACAAATTTAAGTGGGAAATAAGACCTTTACCCATATTCAAAACCCACTCTGCCTCCATCTGGTTATTCAATAGAGGAAGCTTGTGCCCTGAACTATCTGAATAATTGCCTTAATTATGAACTTTATTCTATTTTATATTTGGAATCTTGAATTCAATATATGTCAGCCAGCTAAAATATGATCAGAAGTTGATTATAAAAGAAAAACACACTAAAAGATTGTTTAAATAAATTCAGCATTTTCTGTTAATTTGTTATCATCTTAACATTTGGTGAATAAGCCTACAGGTTTTGAGTAACTTTAACTTTAGAAAGGTATCAAATGGTACTTATTTTTAACTGGGATATTTATAAAGTTGGACTTATTTAGTGAAGTAGTTTTGGCATCAGTGTGTTTTCAAAAGTACACACATAAAATGAGCAACTTACATTTGAATTTTTTGTCTTGGTATTAATAAGGCATTGTTCAGGTAGTGAGTCACTCATGTGGCATCTAACAAAAAATATATTTTTGTTTGGGCTGGCTTAATTCAAACAAAAACTTTTTTTGGTGTCTCACTACTATAAAAAAGTCATTGTACATTATAGTAATGCCATACCCTTATTATTTTATAATGCTCCCTTGAATTTGTTCATAAATAAGCCTCAGGAAAAATAAATTTGACTCATGCCCAGGCTTATGCTTCCATGGCGTTAAGAAATCTCTGTCTCAAAGGCCTGGAAAACAGTCTGCTCTGTGTCTTTGCCACCTAGCCACATGCAATGCCAAATTTGCCATCTCAACGTTTGGAGATAAGAACACACTATTCTGTAGCAGGACCACAAAACAGTGGCCTGGCCTAGCTCACAGCTTGAATTGCATGTTTCTTTGGGGAAAAATGGAAAAGCCTTTATCACTGTGTATATAAGTGGATTAAGCTCTGTTCAGATTATTTGTATCTGAGAGCGATGTCTCATCGTCAGAAGAGCAGAAAACAAAAGGTCGGGGATCAATGGTCACTTAGTGAGTTGAGAAGGAGCCTTTGCCGACTGCCACGTGGGGACCTGTACCACTGAGCTAAGTCCAAGCCCCTTCCCATGCCCTGCGACTCTAATAATCACTTTAAGGGAAACCTTTGTGGAAAGGCACAGAATAGGGTGAAGTGTTTTATGCACTGAAGCAAAGAAAAAGTGAACACTAAGAATAATTCTAGAACATGTAACTTTTGGAGTTTAAATTCGGAGAAGTTGCTACAGGAGGATCTTGGTTTGCTTTAGATTTTAATAGTAGCTATGTGGCTTGTATTAAGCTTTAAATAACTACTTCTACCTTGTAGTAAAAGGCTTTCAGTGCCAAATGATGATGTTTATTAGGTTTCCCACCACTTGGGCAGTTTCGGAGACTTTTCATCTGGAGATAATTTGGAAGTATTATTTGCTAGTTCAACTGGAAAGCTGTTCACTGAGTTCAATGTAAATTTAAAAAACGAGATTCCTTTAGAATCAGAAATTGAAAATAGTTTGGAAAAAACATTTCTCTAAATATGGCTATCGAGAAACCTTCCTGATGTCAAATTTTTATTTGATTGAAGAAAAGTTGGTAAAGTAACCTGAAGAATTTAGGGGCACGTAAACTTTTAGATTAAAGGAAAATATATTAACTGCTCAGGCAAAATATTGCTTTTTCCTAAAATCACATCTCTTTAGAGGTAGTACTCTGAGTAGTTTAGACATGGAAGAAATACCATAACCATACATGACCTGCTCAGGTATAAATGAGAAATACAGCTATGCCTTGAGCCTTGCCATTGTGTAGCGTTCTTTATGGTTCTTTTCTTAAATTATATTTTCTCTGAAATAGGTGGTAGAAAGCATGAATATGTATGTGTGTGCATGTGTGAATATATGCACGTTTGTATGTGTAAAGTGATAATGAAGATTTACCAAAATTATTGTGACATAAAAATAATACAAATTTAGACTACCTACTTGTTTTTTGGCAGAATAGTGGAGTCAGAAACCTTTGGTTAATGTAAACAAGACTTCCATAACCAAGGTTGTGGAATTCTTGAAAATTAAAAAATATGTTCTATTTGGTGGACTGTTGTTTTTTTTTTTTAACATATTCTGACATATTGGGTAATGCAGTGGGTGTACCTTAGTAACTTTGGTTAATCCCATACTCTGGGGTGGTGATTTAGTCTATGGATTCCTAGTTGTTCAGAGTCTTAGGATTTTCTCTGAGAAACCCTGTGAAAAATGAAGGCACCTGGCACACCAATTTGTCCAACTTCTCCCCATGTCCACAGTTATTTCCACTCACCCCATCCTCCTTTTCCTCCCCATCACCGACACATACAGCATAAAGCTATGAACTGTGGTGCAGAGGATTACAAACCTCTGTCCTGGTTGATTCATGGGGACTCGTGACACTTAGCCAACGTTGAATGATAACACTGCTCGATCAGACGGTTAGAGCTGTCGCTTTTCTTGGACATTGGAGAAAATCAAGTCGATGAGGAATCATTTTAGTACGAATTCCCTAAAGCTTAGGAAAGGTGAAAAGTACATGAAGGGAGAATTTCATATCTCCATTTTAAAATGAACAGGATTGCCCTTGTCACCTTGGATGTGGCTGTTTATTTGACATTTCCTAAATTTGAACATAGGAATTTAAATGTGGGCAAGGTGGTCATTTACATGCACATGGGTAGGTGATGGTAGTAGGAAAAGAGAAATTCTTGATGATGGTAGGAAAAGAACATGAAGGTAACCGTGACAGTTTGTTGACAATTCAAATCAAAAGGATTCCAGGATGAATATTGAGCTTTTCCAACCGAATTATACTGTCTTGGTCTATGGAACCTGGTTACCACATCCTCCTAGCCCACTACTTGCTCTCTCCATGAGATTCAGTGGCAAAGTGGGTTTCCACCACCACCAGTAGTGGCCATACTGGCCTGGTAATTTAATAAGCTTGTGTAATAATTACATGTGGTTTCTTCTCTCTGAGAAGTTACTTGGGTTACAATTTCATATTGATTGGACTGGTTTTGGATCTAAGAGATTCTGTGTGGCCTATGTTCCATTTTGTTGGACATGCTAAAGAAAAGACTGCTCATAAATGAAATTTAAAGCACTATATCTAGATTATTACCAGGAAAGTTAACTGAATTGTTTGAGTGTCAAGTTGGGTGAAATTTGAAAGGAATGTGGTATTGCTAATTATATTTTTGCAAAAGAGTAAATGTCTAGATTTTTTTGCTTTTGATTTTTACAGAATTGGGAAATGGAATCCATCTTAGCTAGTCTTTCCATGAGGAAGATAACCAGACTGCTGCTTGCCTGCATTCCATGACAGTGTCCCAATGCAAAATAAGGAGCCTGATTCCCTTATGCTTGGGACTCCTGGGTTTGGCACTTCTCATTCTGACCTTAGCAGGTGGCAGTGGTGCTAGGCTGGCCAGGAAAATGCAGTGCACTTCCCTGACCAAGCCCCCGAGGGAAGTGAGCTCAGTCTAAGGTGGCTCAGGAATCTAAGGCTGGGTGAGGCGTTCTTAGTGGGAGTGGTGGTGACTCAGCATAGAATACTAAGAATGTCATAGCAATAGGTAAATATATACCCTTGAAAGAAGATCTAAAGGCTTTCCAGCTTTCAGATGGTTATTGTTACCTGAAGAGTTTGTTTTAATTTTGTATAGATGTATATGTGTGTAATATATATTGTAGACAAAAGTCCAGATTTTTCAGAAGTAGTAAAAATTGATGAAAACTATGTCAATGTAAGGTTTATGGATTCCGCTGGTATTTTATAATGATCCAGAAAAACCTTGCAGGTTATGATGAGAAAGTTAATTGCCTTCAGAATCCTAGTGAACAGAGGGTATTCAGAGAAAACGATTGTGGAAGGAAAACAGCAAAGACCTACCCACAGTAGTCGTACTTTCACATTAAAATTGAACAAAAAGAATTTTTTTCATACCGAAAATTCAGGACAAGCATTTCTCAACACACAGTGCCCCTTAGTGGTTTTATAGTTTATCTGTGAGGAGCCCTCTCAGTCCACATGCTGCAGGAGTGTCGATCTGATCACCAAGTCCCCCTCCCATGTACGGCAGCTCACCTTCCCCTGCTGGGACATCAGCGGACAAGCTAAGGTCCTGGAATCCCCTGTCGGTATGCACAGTCCATTTCCCCTGGAAAGATGGTTCTACAGGGCGGTTCAGCCCCCTTGTCTGACCTGGGAACCCCGCAATCCTGTAGAACATTGTTTCTATAAAAGTGCAACTTAAGCTTTGAGAACCGACTTTTAAAAGGAGCTTTTGGACACCAGGGTCGCCTGTGTGCCAGGCTGAAATGGAATTTCCTATCTCCATTTAAAAATGAACAGCACTGCTACTATGACCTTGGACTTGGCTATTTATCTGACATTCCCTGCATTTAAAGGAATTTAGATGTGGGCAGTATAGTCATTTACAGGCATGGAGCTAGCTTGGTTTGCTCTTTCCTCTGTATTTGGATTAATTGAGGAGACGTTAGTCTAACATTTCTTTTGAGTTCCAGCAATACGTAGCTAACGAGGTTTGGCCCCTAGTGCTTCAGGGACATTTCACAAGGTCAGGGGCCTCTGTTTCTCAACCTTGACTCACAAAGGCAAGTGTGGCTCCTTAAACCTCCACCTTCAGGGGTAGGAGCAGGTGTAGACCCTCTGCTCCACAGCAGACTAACTTGGTAGAAGATTCGTTATGGGAGACATCCCTTTGGTCTCACCTCTATTTCCTGGGCAGCATCAGCAGTGCCTGCCCTCAGGAATATTGCCTCTAAAGAGGGCGAGGTGGGAATGGTGAAGAAAGGGAAATAGCACTGCTACAAATAGTATTTGCCGCAGTGGATTACCTGCTGGGCCAATGAGCCACATGCATAGGACATTCATGAAGATGTTTTCATGAAAACTTTGAAAAAGAAAAGGGAAGTTTACTTTAAAGATTTTTATGTTTGATATTTCTAAAGAGAAGCATCAAAGTGGTCATTTTGGGAAAAATAAGAATTTTGCAGGAGGCATTTATACCTATTTTAAGCTTTGATATTGTTTTTATTTTGAATTACTTATTGGGGAGGAGGACTTGATTGTAATCTTTTTGGTACTTCGGGCCTGTAAGGGTATCCAGCTGGCCCCGAGTGAGTGGGCAGGGGAAGGAGGGGTCTGGGGACTCCTTGTCTCCAGTGTTGCATGACGCCCCGGTGGCAGCAGTGTTGCACCCGCCCAGTATGCAGACTAAATGCATGAGCCCCCTGCTTGGTGCCCCACATGAAGCCAGACTATGGGGAGGTTGCAACCAACTTTTGTTGTTGCCTTGTAGTGTCTTGCTGGTTCTTTCTTTTTTTCTTTTCAAACCTAGGAACCACTTTTTAGGAGACTGGACACTGTGAGCAAGGCATTTGAACTTGCTTATTTTCAACTAAGCTCAATGCTGCATTTGCTTAACTAACCCGCACCCGTGTCCATTCTCCTTTGAGTGTACCGTCTTACTGTGCACTCTGTTTTACAACTTGCTAGATATGAAAAATGTTCGTTCCACGGCAGAGTAAGCGCTCATACACCCAAGGCAGCAAGATAACTGAGGAGAGCAAAGGCCAATGCACTGATCCAAACTCTAGAGGCCTGGGGGGAGGCAGCTACAAGCCCTTCAGTTTTCCTTAGTTCTCCCAACAGCCCCCTTTGTGGAAGAGGCCTCCCCGTAATAATTTTCATCCAGTGCATTAGCAATGTCATTTACTTCTGAAATAAGAGACAAATTGGGCTGTGGAGTCTTCCTGTGATTTAAAATGGACAACTTGAACCTTCTTTGGCCTTCACAAAAGGACAGAGGATCTGCTCTGGTGGGGGCGTTGTGGAGACATTCAGAAGCGTTAGCCCTCGATTTCCCTTTCAAGTTATTCTGGAGGCTGCCTCTGTGTGAGCTGATTACTTTGCTCTGGAACTAGCATTATTGTCATTCTCATCCCCTTTCTCTCATCATCATCTGATTAATATTGTGTATTTCCCCCCCTCTGCTTGCATCTTCTTTTGACGCACCCTGGAAGAAATGTCAAGAAGAGGAGGTTCGATCCTACTCAGCAGGGCGCCATCTGAACCGGCGGCACTGGATGAGCACCGCCTTGCGCTGCTGGCTCTGGGTATGACATCCTCGTGGCAGTGCTGCCAGAACTGTTCAGTGTGTAAACAAGAACCTTGGGTGGTAATGACCACAGAGCTAAAGTCGGGGTGACAGGGACGGTGTAAAAGAAAGATATCCCTTTTGGAAATAATTTCAAGGAACCCCTCCCACCACCTGTCAATAAAGGGGAGCAAAAGACCATGTTATAAAATGAACTGTTTCAGAATCGTTTTTTTTCCTGACTAAAGGAAGAAGGAACAACAAGAAAAAAATAAGTGCAATAAAAGAACCATTAAAAAATAGCAAATGATTTATTTTCCCTCAGCCTGCTGGCACTTAATATCTTCTAAATGATTTGGCATGATTTTTTTCCCTTTACTGCCAATGACAAACTCCAGTGGCATGAAGATCTCATTTTTGAAAGGGTAAAAACTGCATGGCATATATACAACAACAAGCTAGCAAGCCAATTCTCAGCAAACCCTGAAATGGAGTCCCTAAGGTGAAGATGACAGATGAACACACAGAAGCTGCCTGGGCCTCTCCACTTAAATGCCTCCCCACCCCCCATGCCCTAAGCCCCGACCACCACCCCTAGAGCCCCCACTCCCCGCTCGAGACCAGGCCATGGCGGAACTCCATGGACCATGCTTTCGTTGAGTCCTTCTCCCCGTTGTTTTTTCTCCTGGACCGAGCATCCTTTGGAAATGGGAGCTGGAATTTGAACACTGATGCTATTGTATGGTTCTTCTACCAATGTAAATATGGAAATAAGAGATTTTGACACATCATTTTCACTTGTCTGTATTGAAATATTTTTCCTGTAAAGGTTCTCTGTAAATTTGTTTTATCGTTCGCTCCCCATCTTTTTCGTTTCTTTTCTCTCTTGCTTTGTCTCTGTCCTTCTTTCTTGTACCAGGCTGTACAATGATGACTGGGCTTGCTTAAAAAGACAGACAGGTTAGCCACAGATGCAGGGAGTTTGGTCACAAAATAGGTGCAATTTAAAGTTGGTATGCTTGAAACCAAAAATCGACAAAGGGTGTGGGGTGGGGGGACACAAACAACAAAATAACCCATATCAAAACACAAAAATTATGTAAATGCAAATGTATGTACTGACAAGTCTCTGAAATTTTTTGATGCCATTATACACATATGTATATAATGTATGAAAGTAGACACCCTTTCAAAGTAATCACAAAAGTGCCAAGCTCATGATTTTAATTTTTGGTTTTGTCAATTTTCTTTCCCTGTCTTTAATGTGAAAGGAGGATAAACTTAAAGCCTTAAATAAAAAAAAATAATTTTTAAATGCTGAAAGCTTGGGAAAAAATTAAGCTTTGCATTTTATTTGTATCTGTTAGTGTCCATATTTCATTCATGCTTCATCTTCCTGCCTCAAAATATATATGGTAGAACCCCATTGTAAAAGTGGTTTTGGGGACAGAAGCAGAAATCACCTTTTTAAAGCATTGTTATAATAGGCTTTCATTCTGTGTGTTGTGTTTGCAAAAACGTCCAATCTTTGACCGTTGGGTTGTGCTGGATTATAATCGGATTCTACTGTATACAGAGTCACTGTCTTCTTTTTCCTGCAGGCAGATTTGCAGATGTAATCTGAGGTTTCCAAGTCCCTCTGAGCTTCCTTCACTTTCACCGATTTCTTTTTTCTTTTTATGGTCAAGATAGCTTCTGTTCAAGTGTTATGTAAATAAGTTAATAAAGAAATTTGGTCTCAGCCTTGTTTTGAATGTACGAACTCGTACATGATCACCTCGGTGAGCATCCATTTAGAGAGAAACTTTACTAAAGGCCCCTAAAGAGCTTCCACTTACGTAACGCCCTCTTTTTAGGAGCAGTACATGGACGTGTACTATTCACTTCTTCATGACACCAAATCTGTTGCTAGATTTAGCTCTAAGTCCCTTTTCAGCAAGATTCATGACATAAGTCTTACAACTTTTTCTTTGATGTTGGAAAGAATGATTTCCTAAAGATGCACAGCTTAAAACAGTGACTTCCCCCCCAAGGTATTTTTAATTGTGTAAATATCACAATCATAGAGCAGAAGCCTTAATTTCTGTATGCTACAGTAGACTATCACCTAACATCTTATTCCTATTGTTGCTTTCTGAGTAATAGGTGCTACACAGGTAGGCAGACGTTCTCTAGGACTAGCTGTATGTTTATTTTGTACGGGCTATCTACAAGGTCTCTCGGCCTTACTCCTGGCTTCACAAAACACAGGTTGTATCCCTCTGCTCAGTGGCAATTGCTCTTTCAGCTTGGAGGAAACTCAGATTACTTGGTATCTCTTCCTGTTGCTGCATTGCTTAGTGTCTCCCTGTTGCTGGGTCCTACTCACTCGCAGATGCTAGACTGCTGCTAAGTACACCATACATGTTTCACCACTATTCTAGAGGTGCCATGGTGACAACAGAAACAAAACCATGGTGGTCACAAAACAAGTTAAATCTCTATTGTTAACTTTCGAGCATTTCACAAACAACATTGTAAATGTGCGATGTTATGTTTCAAATCAGACCACAGTGGTCCCCAAATATTATGTACATATGGCAAATGTCAGTGTAACTTTTTGTTACACTGGCAGTTTCATAGGTGATCAAACCTGTGCTCCAATGTTAAATTATTTGTGTGTATATGTAAAATACACAAGCTTTAAGCTATGTGTGTATGAATATGAAAGATAATGCAACCACATTAATCGTAAACAATGGATTATAATTATTTTAGGTGGTATAGGTTATGTAGTTTCAAACTCTTTGCTGTATTTTCTCTTGCACATGCCATTCATTTGCTGATTTTTATGGTGTGGGTATTCCTTTTCATTAATTTGAGCTCAAAGCACAAGTATCACTGTTTAATGTTACCCAACAAGTGTTAGTGTTAAGTGATGACCAAGTTCCCATTTCACCTGCTGTACTTTTGCTGCATTAATTAATGACACCTGGGTGAGGAGACATGTGCTAATAACTTCATTGCTCACCTGAGATAGTGCATGTGCCCATTGAATTAGAGCTACTCCTACTAGATAACTGAGTAGTACACATAGGTGCATGTTACAAAACACGAATCACATAGAGCTGTGGAGTTTTACCAAGTGATGTGTTTTGTTTTTGTTTTTTACTATGCAAAGATGGGAAATGCACAAACTTTTCAAAGACTACGGTCTCAAGAAATTTATGGACAATACTTGAACCCTTTCTTTAAAGTCATCCCATCATATTTTATAATCATTGTTGCTTCCGTAGTTAATTTTCATTTTTAAGTGCTTTGTAATTTTTTAAGTGCACAATCTAAAATTTTGTTTGAAGTTAATAAATTCATTCATATCTTGTTGGCTGCCTATGAATGGAGATTCAGTATTCACTGTATGAATCTTTTAGTCAAGCGTGTATTAAAACTTTTGTTAATGTAGAATTTTGTAGCTTTCTGCTTTGATCATTTCTCTTAAATACTTTTTGTGTTTTCACTTGTATTGTTGATTAAATGGCCATGCACCTGATATCATCAGAGTTTTAGCATTGGTCTCAGAGGCTCACTGAAAATTTAAGCAGTCAATGGTGCAAAATAAAATCTCTGATTAATGATAAGTATACTTCTGGTTAGGATTCCGTTTTATTGGATTCATTGGAAATTCTTTGCTTCTTATAAGTCAGAAAAAAAAACCCACCTTAGGATCATACCACTATCAATTTTTTTCTTTACTATCTCTCTTCTGAGTTTAAAGAGCAGATGGCTAGTAATAACATCCACACTTGTGATCTGGCACCAAATTTATAATCAAGCAACAAAGAAAGTTGAAGAAAATCTGGTCATACAAACTGTATTATCAGAAACATTGTAAGGAAGGTATTTCACTCGGAATTGGTCCCCACATTATCTCTCTTCTTCATGAATGTCCTCAATATGTCTCCTCTCATCCCCGCTGCCATGCCTTGGTTTGGCCTTAACAGCCACGTGCTACTGCGCTGACCACACGGGTGCTAATCTGACCACGTCATTACCCTGACGAAAGTCTTGCAGGTCTTTTCATTTCCTGTAGGATAAAGCCCAAACTTAATAATGTGACTTAAGGTTCTGCCTGCCTTTCATGACCTCACACCTGTCTGTTTCTCTAGCCTCAGTGGCTCTCATAGTCGCCCTACTTACAGTTCCCCTAAAAGAGCCTCTCTACCCAAGACTGAATAATGTAATTCAAATTTTATGTCCCTTACCCATAATTCATTTGTTCCAATGTCATTTCTTGTAATAAAAGAAATACAGAAACACTTAAAAATAACATGAATATTATACTTAAGAAAACTTATTAGAGTGTCATTTATATTTGACTTTAAAGGAATGATCTGATTTTTGGCATGTTTTCCTTTAAATCATTCTATTTTTGAGGTTGATACTGAGATGAGGGCTGCTCCCTGAGAAAGATGAGCCACAAACCGGAAACTCCCTAGATAATGAACAGCCCTAGAGTTAAAGTTTGATATGAATAATTAAGTAGATGATCCATACGGTCATGATGGAATTCCTAAGTAACTTTTAAAATTTAAGATAGGTGCCCTTTAGGTTAAGGTGCAAGGGTTAGGGATGGCTACTCATTAATTTATTCATTTAACAAATATTTATTAAGCCCTTAAGGCATGCCTGGAACTCCTTGAAGGAACAAATGAAAATTCTTCGCCTAAAGTTGCTCACAATTTAGCAGGAAAAGACAAGGGTTTAAAACAAAAAAATCTCTGGGCCCAAAGTGATGAGTAAGCTAAGCTAATCCTGTGCTGGACGTGAAAAGAACTGTTGGGTTGGTGGGAGGGGGATGCAGGAAGGCTTGAAAGAAGTGAGTTTTGAACTATCTTGAAAGATGACAAGAGTTTACCAGTCTAATAAAATGAGAAATATACTCAAGGCACAGGAAGCAACGTGTGCCAAGACCCAGGAGGAGGAGCCGAGACCCTTGGGGTAAGTAGAGCTAAATAGGCCGGATCCATTCAGCCTGCGTTTCCTTTCACCCTTCCTCCCTCCTTTCTTCTTTCCCTTCTGCCTTTCACAAACTCTTGATCTGTAAGAATCCTACAGTTCTCTGTCAGGCCCCAAAGACACAATGATCATCTCTCAATCTTATGAGCAAGATGCAACATTGAAATACAAAGTGATGAATACCATAATAGACATAAGTTTCAGGTGCTTCAGAAGAAGAGGGGAGCAAGACTTTATCCTGGATCTCGGATCGAGGAGGGTTTCATAGAGGTGGTGGCATTTGAACAAAAGGCTTTGCCTGTGCAACTGGGCTTAACAACCATGATTCCTTATTGTTATGTTTACCCAGGGCTTACTCATTTTGGTATGGTGGTGGGGAAGTCCATGCATAAATGCCTTGGAAGTAGAAGCACCTGTAATGCAAGGATCTCATTGTCTACTCCAGATCTCTGGGTGTCTTTTGTTTGTGTGGAGGTTATGAAGTCTGTTAAAACCTTAAAATTGTATATATTTTCCCACTGATGTGCTCATCGTGGAGCAATCTTAAATGCTTGGGGCTGTCGGTAATGACTAAGAGGGCTTCTTGACCTGGCCTATGAGACTTTAGTATTTTCTTAGCATAAAGATTCCTGGCTAATCTCAGTCTGGAGTGAGGGGGTGGATAAGAAAACCCATAAAAGCTTTTAAAGCATCATTTAGTAAGTCCTTCCATTAGTTAGGGGTCAAAATCATTTTCCAAGTGTAGTTGCATTTCCAATCAACCAAAGTTAGTGTTTGTCTATCTGTTGTGCTTTAGAGAGAAGTTTGCCATTCCTCAATCTTCAGAAGCTTCTCAGCAGGTCTGGCATTTTGACTAGAACAAGTTCTTGGCCATGTATGTGACACATGGGGAGAAATGAAATGCCATGATGCTTCATCATATGAGAACAGAATTCCTGCTGGGATCTGCTGGCACTCCTTTGCCAACTGATTGCGTGTGCACACACACTTGCTCTGGTATGACTATAAAAATGGCATTTGTGACCCCACTGAGTCCACCTTTAGGAGAACATTTATCTGGCTGGGATGATCACTGAAAGCCAAATTGGCCCAGGAAATCAATTGGTTCTACAAAAACAAGGCAAAACAAAACAAAACAAAAATATCTTTCTGAATGATCAAGAGTACGTGAAGAGTCCTTCAGGTCTCTTTGGAGCTGTAAATAGCTTCCAGCCTACAGGAGGTAAATGAGCTTGCAGCAGAGCTCCTTGAGGCCCAGGTCTCAGGGCAAAGACAGAGAAAGGTAACGAGTTGTACAGGACATCAGGACCGCCTGTTTTGCAGCAACAGACACAGCCTTGTAGAGCCATTGTAACCCTCATAGAGATGGCAAATGGATTGTAGGCAGTAGTTTTAAACTGTGTTTTCTACATAAGTAAAATGTCTATAAAGCAAAGGTCACATATCCTAAGGTCTACAGGACCCGGTCAGTTACCAAAATGAGCACACCAGGACAATGTGGGAGACAGCAGGGGTGAGGGAGGCTGAGATGAGCTGGAGAACATGCACACCCTGTCCTGGAGGAAGGAACCTCTGCTTCTCCAGCCAGTTGTCACCATGTGGAAAAGTGGGCCTATCATTGCCCATTTCATTCCATTTATTTTTCTAGAGAAGCCAGAAATCCAGAATTTCTTTTTTTGTGAGATAGAGTCTCTCTCTGATGCTGATGCTAGGTAGAGTGCCATGGCATGATCATAGCTCACTGCAGCCTCAAACTTTTGGGCTCAGGTGATCCTCCTGCCTCAGCCTCTTGAGTAGCTGGGACTACCAGCACATGCCTCTGCACCTGGTTAATTTGTTTTGTTGTTGCTGTTGTCTTTGTGTGTGTGTGTGTGTTTTGAGACAGGGTCTCTGTTGCCTGGGCTAGAGTGCGGTGACATCATTGTAGCTCACTGCAACCTCAAACTCCTGGGGTCAAGCAATCCTCCTGCCTTAGCCTCCTGAATAGCTGGGTCTACAGGTGCAAGTCACTATGCCTGGCTACCAGAAATCTAGATTTTAATATAAAATTTCCCTTTTTATAAATGGTGAAGCCCATTTATATGTTAAAAACACTGCATCAAGATGGTGAAAACAGAATCTATCTTCACATAGAATTGGCCCCCTACGTACATTACTACTATGCCCTAGTGTGTAACTTCTGCATAAAATAATAGAACATTTTTATGTCAGGCCCCCTGAAATTGTCCAATAATACTAATGAGTATGAAGATGTGGCCTTGCTTCCAGTCTGGGTTACAGATCGCCGTGTGAAAGATCACACAGGCATTTTCCTGAGTCTCCACCTGTATTATTAACTTACTATTGTTCTGTGTGGATAGGGAGCAGCTGCTGAAAGCCACAGAACATCAAAGAGAGGCTGCCCTAAGATACTTCCTTTGGATGGTGCTTTGTATGCTAAGCTTATTCACATATGCCCACTTATGAGAGAAGAACTAAACATGCATTGGCAAATGCAGGATCATTCCTCAATGCTCATTGAGCTGTCTGACTGCTCACCAAGGCAGCTTAGCAGCTGCCTGGATCCTGAGCCATGTCTGCCATCAGATGGAGAAAGTGCTGTGCTTGATTATGGATGTCTGCTACCTGGCAACCAGAAGTACCTCACTAGAGCCGCATAAATTTTACAATAGTCTTTGTGTCTTTGACTGTCAAGGCCAATTGGATAAAGGGACAAATCAGCCAATCTGGCTAATCCAGAGGCCGCCATGTACTAATCTGGCTCAGGAAAAATAAGAGAAAGATTCTTGAACAAAGAAATGCAGAAGCTGAAAAATTCAGCAGGAAGGAGCAACTTTATTTTTTTAAAATTGTTCTTCATTTCTGATAATTCTGAAGGCCTGTATGTTGCAGAAAATTTAGAAAACTAAAAATTTAAGGAAGAAAATTAAAATCACTATAATCTAATCACCAGGATATAATCTCCATTGATATTTTGTTAATTGCTTGAATTCATTATTTTCTTAGTCTTTCCCGCACTCACAGAAGCAGCTTACAAAAGTAGGCAGCCCGTGGTTCTCTCAGAGGGTCTGCCTTTCCACTCTCCTGCTCATCTGCGTGTGTGTGTGTGTCCATCCTATGTGCCGTGCGCTGTGTTCTTCTGGCCCCAGAAAAGGATGGGACAGTATCTTTAGGACAGAGAAGTGCTTTCTAACCTCCTGGCCTTGCCTCAGCCTATTTTCTTTGTTAGAAATACTTCCTCCCCACCTCCCAAGCCCCAGATTCCCGGGCATTCCCAAGTATTACTTCAAACACCTATTACCTCCTTCTCGAAGTCTTTCCTGATCCTTCCATGGCTTTCTAGTTACATACAGAGAATGAGGGAGCTCCACCTGGTGGTGGAGATGGGATGAAACTCTAGCTACTTTGAGCTCCAGATCCCATACTCTTAAACATACCAATTTTTTGCCCCTCTTTTATTGACATTTTATAGTTGGAAAAAATTGGGGAGGTTTAGCACCTTCCTTGAGGTCACCATTCTACCATTCTAGCAAGTGGCTGGTCCAGAATCACACAATGGGCTGTCCAATTCTGGATACTTTTCTGGACCCAGGAAAACATAGAACATAGCACTTATCTCTCTCTCTCTCTCTCTCTCTCTCTCTCTCTCTCTCTCTCTCTCTCTCTCACACACACACACACACACACACACACACACACACACACGCATACACATACACATAAGCAGGGGGGGTAAAACAGTAGATCCTCAGAGAGAATGACTCGCTGCCTACATCCGTGGGCTAATGCTGCTGGGAGCACTGCTGGACACTTTGCTCACTGCCACCACTAGGGGATCTGTTATGGGAAAACTTAACTCTTTGTTAGAACTAGAGGGAGAGGCTAGCAAGACGTAAGGGAAGGTTGAAAATTTACTCCTAGCCACCCCACCTGAGATGGAATGTTAGCCAGCTTAACACATTCTGTAGGAATAAGTGAGAGAAGAAATGGGATTTTGTTGTTGTTGTTGTTACCTCTGATGAATGAAATAGTTTTCTGTTGCAAAACTGACGAGTGAAAAATTACAGTAATGCCACTTTCGATTCCATATTAAAAAGAACTTCACTGAGTCAACAAGTAGTACAGGTATCTGCTAAGTAAAAGACTCTTTGCTAAACATTGTGGGCGAGAAAATATATGCCCAGATGGTGCCCCACAGGATATTACAGTTTGGTAGAGCAGCTGAGAAGTGGGGAGTGAATTTCATTTATGATGAAAGTGCCATACTTGTTAAGGAAAAATACAGATAAATAATTATGGAAAGTCAACAGAGGAAAATACTACTTCCTGCTCTACAGAAGTACAGAAGAGATTGACAAAATTTTATAAAGGAGGTAGCATTTGACTGCTATTTGAACAATTAGTGAACTATGGACACACGGAAATGAGGAAAAAAGTGTTGTAGCTTGAGTTAGGTAGGCTATACAAGTACAGCTGAAATAAAAATGACCAAAAGTACCAGTGGCTTAACAAGATCAAAGTTTTCCTTCCTGACATGAGCAGCCCAGAGCTGGTATGATGGCTGCACACACCTGCCATCTTTTTGCTGTGAAATTCTTAGCACCAGCTTCCATCTAATGGAGCAAATGAGCTGTTCCAGCTCCCACCACACTGTCTGTCTTCTGAAAAGCAGCAGGGAAAGGAGGAGACATGGAAGGCCTGCCAATTCCTCTAGATACCAGTCTGGCAGTTGTGTATATCACTTTTTATCACATGCATTGGTTGGACGTTAGTCACATAAACATACCTCATTACAAAGAATGTAACTGAGGGGAGTGGTGATGCTAAAGAAAGGAGGTTAGAAAGGGGCATTGAGAGCTATCAGCCCACCACTGAGCTTAGGGAAAGTGCCCATGGGGGATTGTGAAGGTGGGTGGGGATAAATGGGTGAGTGCCACGATGTGCTGCTCAGATTTACTTTTGAGGAATGAAGGGGCTCTACAGTGTTTATTTCTCCATCTGTTGGGAGTCTCAGGGACAGACTGGCATCAGCTGTTGGCCCTTTGGGAGAATGTGCCTGCTTAAAAAAACTGTCTTCCTCAAAGCAGACTGCATCTAATGATGGGTCGACATGTGGCTATCAAGGCGCAACCCTCTTACCTTAAGTCGAAACGGCTCTGAAAAGTCATCCCAGCTCCAAAATCTCTGCCTCTGTTGGGCCTGCATGGAAGCTCATCTCCCTCTGCCCAATCCTAGTTCCTTCCCTCCCTTCCACAGCTGTAGCAAAGCACTCCCTAATCAACTTCCTGCCTGCTAATCTCTGCCCCAGAGACTGCTTCCTGGGAAACCCCATTTGTAACAATCACCAAGCAGTTTGGTTTTAGGAGAGAATAGAGTATATAAAAGGGAAAGGAAGGAAGTGAAGAATGAACTGTGGCTTTGGATAAGGTTGTAGAGATCCTGAACTGTGGGTGTGGACTAGATTCTGCAGGCGGTAGTTAGCAGGTTTCTGAGGATCAGAGTAATCAAATCTGGCCGTAAATACAGGATGTACTGTGGGTAAGAGAGGCAGGGGTGGGCAAACCAGCTGGAATGCTAGGGCCATGCCACAGATCCATGATAATGAACAACTGACACGGAGCTCTGACAATGCAAAATGAAGAAGGAGGAACAAATCACACAGGTAGAATCAGCAGAACTGGGCAGTTGAGCATGGGAAGAGGCAACAGTAAAAGATGGAGGTTGAGGCCGGGCGCGGTGGCTCACGCCTGTAATCCTAGCACTCTGGGAGGCTGAGGCGGGTGGATCGCTCAAGGTCAGGAGTTCGAGGCCAGCCTCAGCAAGAGCGAGACCTCGTCTCTACTAAAAATAGAAAGAAATTAATTGGCCAACTAAAAACATACAGAAAAAATTAGCCGGGCATGGTGGTGCATGCCTGTGGTCCTAGCTACTTGGAAGGCTGAGGCAGAAGGATTGCTTGAGCCCAGGAGTTTGAGGTTGCTGTGAGCTAGGCTGACACCATGGCACTCACTCTAGCCCGGACAACAGAGTGAGACTCTGTCTCAAAAAAAAAAAAAAAAAAAAAAGATGAAGGTTGAGTTGGACACCTGGTGGTCAGGAAAATGGAGTCAGTCTAGACGAGATCCTGATTTTAAGAGCAAAGATGTGTTCCATTTTGGACCTGTTGGAGTTGAGGGGCCATGGGAAATCCAGGTGAAGGTGTCTGGCAGGCTACTGAGGATATAAAACTCATCATAGATATAGTTACTTGAGAACCACTTATGGATATAAAATTTGCTCATAATTTAAGACATAATAACTAAAGCCATAAAATAATTTAGGCTGTAAAAACTTACAAGGCAATTTCTGAGGGAGGTATCACGGAAAGGGAAAGGAGGGGAGAGGAGGAGAGAGGGGCTAAAGAGATTGGGAGAAAATATGGAATGAATGCAGGGAGACCATTGCTTCCATGGGAGGGGCTGTGTGCTAAAAGCTTACTGACAGCAGACCTGAATTCTGTTGGCCCCAAGAACAGAATTTAGCAAGAAAGGGTGAGTCAGATCCTCCTGCCATAGCCATGGTTCCAACTGATGTGGGATCAATAATGGCGCTCCCCAAATGGCAACATATGAACCATGACCAAATCACCTGTGAGCTTTACCTGGCTATCTGAAAAATTTTTGAGGGAAACTGGGATATCCACACTTAAAGAAGCTTTTGTTATCATCTCTGTGTAGCAAAAGAATTATTTTAAGAAAAAGAAATATTTACTGCCATTACTATCACCACAATTGCACTTTCACAAGGCTGAAGCTGAAATTACGAGCCTTTTAGCATTCCCAGAACAAGAGATGAGAATGACATTCCTATACTTATTGGAAGCCAAATTTCATTTATCAGCAGAGTGGTTGTTTATCAATAACATTGCAATAGCTCTCCACCGAAAAACATTCCTGGGCCACTGTGGCCTATGAGCAGAAGGCTAGCACAGGTAGAACACAAAGTTGTCATTGTTCTTGAGTCTCCAAATTACATTCTCAGTGTTGTACAAAGAAGAGGTGAGATGCTCGAGACATTTCATCAGGCACTTAGTACAGTATTTTTAGAAATGTGAGCTAAACATAAGAAATAAAAGGAGGCAATTCAAGTAGAAAGGCAAGGGTATAGGTAACCAAGATGACTCTGGTTGTATGTCATTGAGCTCTCAGGAAGTAATATCTCACCAAGAGATATTACTTGGCAATATCTCACCAAGAAAAGAAAATCTCTTTTCTTGGTGAGATATTGCCTAGAGCCACATTTAATTTGCTGTGGTTGGAAATGAAGAAATAATTTTCTTTATTAAAGTTGAAAAAAAATCTCATAAGGTCTTGTATTCAAATATTTACATAAGACCAAACACTCAGATGAAAGGAGGAAAATATAGTCAATTCAGTCTATTTTTGCTTTGTTCTCAGGATATGTACTGAGTAGCTTCCCATATGGAATAAAAAACCTTTAGCTATTTTCAGATGAATGAATTACAGATGAATATCCCCAAGAAGTCCTTTGACTATGTGTGTACAATTTACAGTTACCCAGAAATGCAACTAATTTATATATGCACAAATCACATATCACTTACATTAGGGGACTATTATAAATATTTTGTAGCATAGGTAGTCTCTCTGGCTGACTAACCTGCAGTATTTTGATAGTTAGCTAAGTAGCTTTGCAATTCATTTGATTAGAAAGTCCTTTATATATTTACTTTTATTATAGTGAAAGATAAATTTTGAATTCCTTGTGCAAACAGTGATCAATATCTGAAACTGAACTATTTACAAAATAAAAAAATAATGGTGAAATCTTGTTTTTAAACAAGATTTTAAAATCTATTTTTTGACGGCTAAAAATAATGGTGAAATCTTGTTTTTAAAACAAGTGGTATTTGAAACAAGTAGAATTCCCCACTATGGGAAAATTAAACCCTGGAAACATCCCGAAAAGAATAATCCCAGCTGGGCGCGGTGGCTCACGCCTGTAATCCTAGCACTCTAGGAGGCTGAGGCGGGAGGATCGCTCAAGGTCGGGAGTTCGAAACCAGCCTGAACAAGAGCAAGACCCCGTCTCTACTAAAAATAGAAATTAATTGGCTAACTAAAAATATATATATATACACATATATATATATACATATATATATATAAATAAATTAGCCGGGCATGGTGGCACATGCCTGTAGTCCCAGCTACTTGGGAGGCTGAGGCAGAAAGATTGCTTGAGCCCAGGAGTGTGAGGTTGCTGTGAGCTAGGCTGATGCCACGGCACTCTAGC
>CAUYRT010103667.1:0-17519 GCA_963574885.1 Lepilemur ruficaudatus
CCAATTAATTTCTTTCTATTTATAGTAGAGACGGGGTCTCGCTCTTGCTCAGGCTGGTCTTGAACTCCTGACCTTGAGCTATCCACCCGCCTCGGCCTCCCAGAGTGCTAGGATTATAGGCGTGAGCCACCGCGCCCGGCCCTAGAGTTAGTTTTTAATATATCAATGGGGAGGAAAATAAGCATGGACGGTAAAAAAAATCTCAGCTAATTAATTCTGATGAACTGAGACTCTTTTTATAGGACACTGTCTAGAATCATTGTAGCTGAGTGGCAAGGAATCCCTGAAATTAGCCTGAGGTCATGGTCTTACCTTTTAACCCAGCCACAAAAGAGTGAAAGACTAGGAAGAACTGAGTTAAACCTTACACATATTTTAATTCGGTAGCTAGATATAATACAACCTTATTCACCTTAAAGAAGCAGTAAAAATTGAAGGAGTAAAGGAATCAGAGAAGGTAGAATGTATGGTAAGGAAAAAAGGGATTTACATAAGAAAAAAAAATTTTTTTAATTAGAAGAAAAAAGGGATTGGCAACCAAAAATTAGATTGAACAGCTCATCTTTTACTCTCATGTATCCAGATTTGTAAGTAAATTTCTCTCCAGAATGTGGCTATCCCTTTAACAAATACACACCAAAAAATATAGAAAGATTGATGACTATTTCACTGAGCTGTTTGGAGATCCAACTTCAAAATGAGAGTATGTTTAGGAAAGTTCTTGGAAACTATCCAGAATAAAAAATTGGAAGATAAAGTTTATGATTATCTCTAACATAATTACTGCTGTCATAGGACGAGTGTGAACTTTCACCTCATTCACTTATTTAACCAAATAGTTATTGAGCTGTACCTACTAAGTGCCCAACAGACCATACAAAGTGCTAGGGATATAATGATAAACAAGACAAACATGGGCCTTTTTCTCATGGAGCATACGTACATGCTAGTGGAAGAAAAACATAAAAATTTAGTAAATAAACAAAATTAGAATAATTGTAAACTATATTAAGTGCTAAAGGAAACAAAGACTGGGCTGATACAGAATAATAATAATACCCTACTTAAAATACCTTATTTTAAGTGAGCCAAAGAAAACTCTGAAGAGGTCAATGAAGGATTGGAAAAGGGTATAACACTCAATAAAAGGAAACTGCACATATAAAGAATTTAGGTGGGAAAGAGTTTGGCATATCAGAGCAACTCAAAGACCACTGTTTCTAGATGGAACATAGTAAACAAAGTACAGATGTAGACAGAGGTCAGATCACACAAACTATGGTTAGAAGTTTAAATTTTGTTGTATGAACACTATGAGCCACTCAAGGATTTTAAATGACTTTAAAATTTACAGTATAGGAAAGATTACTTTTGCTGCTCTGGAGTGAGACAAGAATAGAAAAAGGAAATTCAATCAAAAGGGTACTATAGTGGTCCAGAGGAAAGCCCAGATTAAGGTAGAAGAAAGCAGACAAATTTAAGGTCTCTACCTGGATTTCATGCAGATATAAAAAAATCCTCAAATGTTCCAGTATGATCTCCAAATCTTTCCTGCCAGTCTGGTCAACTTGCACCTTCCATCCTATTACAAGCACAGACTCAAAATTTCATAGGCATCCTTGACTCTCTGACAACTCTCATCCAATCTGATAGCAAATCTTGTTGACTCAATCTTCAGAATAGACTCAGAAGCTAAGTACTTCACACCGTTACTTCCCTGCTACTCCCCTAGTTCAAGCCACCATATTTTCTTACACAGATTAATGAAACAGAGTCCTAATGCCCTTCAGGCTTCTTCCATTGTCCCCCTCCAATCTATTCTTTTTTTTTTTCTTAAAGAGACAGAGTCTCATTCTGTTGCCCCAGATAGCACGCAATAGCATCATGATTTCTCATTGTAACCTCAAACTCCTGAGCTCAAGCAATCCTCCTGCCTCAGCTTCCTGAGTAGTTGGGACTATAGGTGCATGCCACCACACCTGGCTAATTTTTCTATGTTTTGTAGATATGAGGTCTTTTGCTCTTGTTCAGGCTGGTCTTGAATTCCTGAGCTCAAGCAATACTCCCACTTTGCCCTCCAAGAGTGCTAGGATTACAGGCGTGAGATACCGCACCAGGCCTCTAATCTACTCTTAGCACAGTCCCTAAAGTAATCCTTTCAAGTTCAAGCCGGACACTGGCTGCTCAAAATCATACAATAGCTTAGAGTAAAAGTCAAAGTCCTTAGAATAGCCTATTGCAATGATTTCTAAACTTTAGCATGCACCAGAATCATCAGAAAGCCTTATTAAAACACGAATTGCTGGGCCCTATTACCAGAGCTTCTGATTCAGTAGGTCTGAGGTGGGACCCAAAAATGTATTTAACTTCTCTAGGAAGTAAATGCCAAATGTACAAGAAATTTATTAGGGGAAACACCTGTGAGAGAAAATGAGGAGGGAGCCAGAAGAGGCTGGAACAGTCACCAGACCTGATCCTAAGCAAAGGAGAGAGGAATGGAGAATTTTGAAGTGTCTTCTATTGCAGTACAATTTTAAGTAAAGTATACCAATGTTGTTGGGAGAGTTTTCAAGAGCCTCTCAGGAACAGACCTGCCTTAGGATCCTTGTCATGCGCAGTCATTGGGTAAGAGTAATCTATGGAAAGCAGCTTCAGCTGCTTTGGAGTGATGGCTTGGTCTGCAGCATGCAGTAGCTGGGGCCATTCAATCATACTCCCTGTATTTGGAGATTTGAGAGGTACATTCTCATGGCTGTCAAACCAGGTAAAGTTAATGTTGGTGATACCAGAAACCATAGTTTGAGAACCATGGGCCTTCATGATTTCCATTCTCTCATATCTAACCTCATTTCATCCTATTCTCCTTTATTCCCTCCATTCCAACCACCTGGCCCCCATTCTGTTCCTACTCCCTTACCTCCTTCAAGTCTTTGCTCAAATGTCATTTACCAGGAGACCTTCCCTGATTACCCCATGCTACTGATCCTTCTTATCCTGCTCTACATCTTCTTCTCTTCTATAGCACTAATTACCACATAACAAGTAAATTTATTTCATGTTATATGTATGGGCTATTATCTGTTTCCCACCACTAGAATGTAAACTTCATGGGGGCAGAGATCTTTGTTTTGTTCAGCAATATATTCCAAGCACCTAGAACAATGCTTAGCACAGCAAAGGTACTTTGCTGAATGAATATTTGCTGAATGAATTACATGAATTTCTACTGTTCTAGTAAGCAAAGAAATGGAAGATGTTACAACAAAAATTACTGTTGACCATCTCTATTTTTCATTGCAATCAAAATTCACTTTAGAAAGTTAACAGCAAGAAATTCACTGTTCCATTAGACTATAAGAAAAAGAAATATGAACAGAGTATATTTCAATCAGATATGTTTTCCTCTAAATAGAATAGCAATAGAAACATAAACAGAAATTTTAAAATATATTGTCATATACTTACATTCCTGATACTAATGACACTTTGAACACATGCTGAGCAGTGGAAGATGGACTGCCTAAAGCCACATTAAGTGCTCTGTCGATACTGAATGCCATCTGAGAAAGATAGCTTTCTGGCTGCTGTCCATAACCATCGTATGGCACATAAAGGTAAGGAAAGATGCCATGTAGATGAAGACATGTCTTCTGACCTAAAATGTAACATATTACAAAGTTTAGTCTTGGACACATTTTAACAATACAAAGCTCAGAATGAAAGTCATTTAAATGTTCTAATGGCAACAACATCTCAGGTAAGAGTTGAAGAAAATTAACCCATAGTTAAAGTCACCTGTATTAACTACATTTTACAACAGAATATTCGGAAGCATTTATAAATATAAGCATTGTAGTATGATTTAAATAGTAGTTTCAATGAAAATATTTTTGACTGTTTTATACTCACAATTCAACTAGTTTTACGTACTTCACTGAAACACCCTATAATACCACTTAACAGTGTTAGGAAGCTTACAAAAATTCATTGAAAGTTTACTAAATGTCTTACTTATTAGCATTAATGTTTCAAACAAGAGACTTCCCTAAGACAGAGGCAGCTCTGGGAGAAAGGAGAAGGTAAAAGCAGTTCCTTTCCAGTGTGTGGAATCTTGCTATTGGGGGTGGGAAGCAGGGTAAAAATGAAATTTTGCTATTGGAAAAAACCAAACCAAAACACAAAACCCAGACAAAACCGAATCAAAACAAAACCCCTATAGATCAATTGTAATAGGCTTCTAGATATCTCAATTTTATATTTGGTGCAGTGGAACAGGGGGGAGATACAATGAGAAGGAAAAAAATAAGCATGCAAACTTCTCAGGAAGCCAATTTATCAGTCAGGTACAGAAGGGGTAAATGGTGCTGACTTGCCAACAGACAATTCAGCTCAGTCATGATAAAGAAAGTAATATGAGTGAGAACCCACAAAAGAAATGTCGCAGAAACAGTAATGTATCAATGACAAGGTTAAGTAATAACAATAGCAACAAAAAGCAGATGTACCACTACTCTCATGAATCTGGCAGGGTTGTATAGAAGTGGTTCCTGTCTTCAGAGCATTGTTCCTAGTTCCCCTTGGGTATGTGACATTTGTCTAATTCAAACAGAGAGAACAGCAGTCATGGAAGAACACATGCATTTTTCTCATGCTGTCATTCACTATCACTGTGCTGTTCTGCCAGTGCAATCCTCAGGGTTCTTCTCACCCCTTTTCCCTCCTCACTCTACTTCAGTGGGCCTTTCCTTTTGGTAGGAAAGTAACTGCTAGTTTATTATTTCCCATTGATGATTTAGAATGATTTATATAAAATATATACAAAATATTTCTATATTTAGTTGATATCTTGTGTTTACACCTTTTATAAGGTATAACATTAGCTTGTCTTATTTTTAAGGTATAGTTGTAACAGAATTAACAAATAAATCTGGAACAGTTATTACATAAAGTATAGCAAAACTAGAAAGATCAGTCACATAATGGAATAAGATTTGTGTCCACCAGACTGTAATATTCTGATTTGAATTACCAACTCTACCTACTGTCACACTTCTAAAGAATTACAAATTGTATTGCTGTTATACCAATTTCAGTTTCTATTTTTAGAAGCAGTTATACGATTTAATTCAAAGGAATGAAAAATTATTTTCAGTTAAAAGAAAATTCTTTGGCTATTTCATTTTCAAACACAATTTGGTATTTCTCAAATAGCGCAGTTTTTAAATTCTTCAAATAGAGAAAATGCAAACTGTATCAATGAATGAATCTTAGGAAAATATATTTAATCAATTTACTGATGATTTACTGAAATACTTTTACTGAAGTTTAAAAGGTTACAGCCATTACCCTTCTGGACATAAACTACAAGTTGATTAAGAGCAGCTCATGTGCTAAACTCCAGGGTGAAAGAGGTAGGAAGACAGAGAGAAGTATTCCCTCTTAAGTTGGCAAATAGATTCAAGACCAGTGATTACAGAATTACTAGTACAACAACATATTTTATAAGCAATATAAGTTCTTAAAATATTAGTTTTATAGTCAATATGTCTTTAATAATGGAATTTTGGGTAAATTTGACAAGAACCAATTATAAAATGTGATTTCTACTAATATAGGCAGAGTGTTCACAAAGTATCTTAAAAATAAATTTTTTTGTTTTGGGTTTTTTAAAATTATTTCTTTAAAAATAATTTTATATCCACTTTTCACATCTCTCGTGAAGTATGGGCCAGAGAAATTATCTTTCT
The DNA here is from genome assembly GCA_963574885.1 of Lepilemur ruficaudatus. Taxonomy (NCBI): domain Eukaryota; kingdom Metazoa; phylum Chordata; class Mammalia; order Primates; family Lepilemuridae; genus Lepilemur; species Lepilemur ruficaudatus. The sequence continues at coordinate 5,748 of CAUYRT010103667.1, forward strand.
TTTTATAGGCTTCAGAATCACAATTTACAAATTTAGCAAAAAAGAAGAAATGATTTATTCAGCAGATACTAGGCTAAGTGCTTTACATAGTTATTTCTAAAATTTAGAACAACTTTGCAAGTATTATAGGTTAATTTTGCCAGTTACATGGCTATTAAGCAACTGAATCAGAATTTGAAAACAGATAAACAAAATTAAAAACCAGTGCTCTTTCTGCTTAAATATGTTGATTCAATTTAAAAAAACAAAAGTTCACTTTTTGTTGTTTAAAACAACAAAAAGTTGTTTTCCTTGATCTTTCATGTGTCAGTTCTTATCTTGTATTGTGATTGCCTGTTCCTTATCTGACTCTCCCATTTGATGCAAATTTTTTGGGAGCTGATACTATGTTTAAATGTACATAATATCCCCAGCACTCTCACAAAACACACAGTTTGTGTTTAATATTTATTAAATGAACCAAAGAACCCTCAGCAAAACAGAATAATTGCTTAAGGAAAAAGGAATGGTACGAAAGCCTTTGAATATCCAAAGAAACAAATCCATGAAAACAGAGGGACTTTGATACAACTAATGGAACTTCAATCAGAGTTACAGAAGGACACAGGTGTATAGGGTTGAGAAGAGTCTCCAGTTTATTGCACTTTCCTATGCTGAATAACCTGAAGTCCCATCCAAATTTGTAGTCACACATCAACACAGACATACCTCTCTCTGTGGTTCTCCTGCAGGTAGGGATGGCTCAGTGACTTATTCACCACCCTTCCTCAAGAATAACCTTCTGAAGAGCAACCACAATACAAAGATTCTTGCCATGGCACTAACAGATCTAATATGGAATAAGTGTCATGGAAAAGAAAATAATAAGAAACGAGATAAGAAACCCAAAAGTTAAATAAGTAAAGAAAAATGTGTAAAAATGAATACAAGAGTCAATTTCTTTTTGACAACACTATGTCTTTTATTACTGCAAAATTTGTAGTTCTGCAATAGCATTGCTTTAATTTGAAAAGATACAGACCATTTCTATTTATTTCCCTCTGTCAGCCCTACCCCACATAGCTGTAAAGTCCATAGAGATAAACTAATCTACTCCGATCCCCATCAGTTAAGATTATTAGGTTCAACCTTGAGAAAACACCCTAAAATTAGTGGCTTTAGCATTAAAATTATTGGCTTCTCTCTCATAAAAGATGACCAGAGGTAGGTAGCTGGTACCAGAGACTCAGCTGTTATTCAACATCTAGTTAGTGGACTAGTTAAGAAAAACCTGCGACTTTGGTACAAAGCCTTTTCTACTATACTCCACGGAGTTCCACATAAAAGATAGTTTTAAGAATGTTTTTAGGCCGGGCGCTGTGGCTCACGCCTGCAATCCTAGCACTCTGGGAGGCCGAGGCGGGCGGATTGCTCAAGGTCAGGAGTTCGAAACCAGCCTGAGCAAGAGAGAGACCCCGTCTCTACTAAAAATAGAAAAACTAATTGGACAACTAAAAATATATAGAAAATATTAGCCGGGCATGGTGGCGCATGCCTGTAGTCCCAGCTACTCCGGAGGCTGAGGCAGAAGGATCGCTTGAGCCCAGGAGTTTGAGGTTGCTGTGAGCTAAGCTGATGCCACGGCACTCACTCTAGCCCGGGCAAGGGAGTGAGACTCTGTCTCAAAAAAAAAAAAAGAATGTTTTTATAAAATTAGTGAAAGTTCTGGTATTTTGAAACCTTCTACTAAATGATTTTGGATTCTTAAAGGATTTAGGATATTAGCTATTACTAGGTAGTATGTGGATCAAAAGGAAAAAAATCTCTATTTCCCTTTCATTTTATTAAGGTATAATTGACAAAATAAAAGCTGTATATATTTATGGTGTACAACATGATGCTTTGATATATGCATACAGTGTGAAATGACTAAATCAAGCTCATTAATATATCCATCACCTTGCATACTTATTTTGTGGTGAGAAAATTTAAGGTCTAATCTTTTAACAATTTTCAAGTATACATTATTATTAACTATAGTCACCATGCCATACACTAAATTTCCAGAATTTATTAATCCTAACTGAAACTTTGTACCCTTTAATCAACATCTTCACCTCCCCTTCCCCCAAATGTCCCCTCTTATTATTATGTCAAACTGAAGTTAGGCAACAAGTCCAGTAGGAATAAAGATGATCTTTGGGAAAATAAGCCTAGGTACACAGGTTTCAAAAATTTAAGAGTTTGAATTTTCCAATTTGACTGATGTTGCCTAATACAAAAGCTGCAACAAAATTACTTCAGGAAAGTTCCACCAAAACTTGACACACTGTGTAACTGCTGGTTCTTAAAACACACCATGCCAAAACTTTGCAGAGTTGGCTAGTTCCCAACTACGTGTAACAGATCTTGTATAACTAAGTCAGGTGCCTCTTTAATAGTGAGTACACAGAACCCAGAATTGCACTAAACATTGAGTCCTCTGTGTTCCAGCATTTCTTATGTTGTTGTCCAACATTTTGTTCTGTATTTTAAGTGCCTAGATTTGGTCTCTATATTGCATACCTAAAATCTTGTTAGCCTATTTATAGCAAAATTGCTTATATTTTTGTAGATCCATTGTCTATAAACAGAAAGACTAAATGTACCATTCCTCTAATTCAGGGGTCTGTAAACTTTTTCTATCAAGTGACAGTAAATATTTTAAGCTTTATGGGCCATATTTGTATCTGACACAACTACATAACTCTGCTGTTGTAGCCTCCAAGCAGCCATAGACAATACTTAAGTGAAGGAGAAATTACTATGTTACAATAAAATTTCATTTACAAAAACAGGCAACTGGAGGGATTTGGCCTGTGGATAGTAGTTTGCCAATTTCTGCATAATTGATCAGACTTCCTTCTCCATCCTTGACTGAAAAAGTTTAACATCGACATCTTCTTTTTTAAATAAGCTGATTGGTAACCACAACCCAATCATGCTAGCCTAAGAGTATCTTAGGAGAATGAATAAGAAATGCTTATTTTGTAATTTGCAAATCCCATCAACCAGATCTTAAACCCAAATCTACACAAGGTTTTAAACAAATCTCTCTTCAGATCTATTAAAACAGAAAACTTGGTATGTGGTCAAGGAAATTTGTGTTTATGGAATTTTTCATATTTTCTTTTTTCTGTAATATCTCAAGTTTTATATCACTATCATCACCTCTGTTTCCTTCTAGTGTTTTTCTAAAGTTTCACTTTCTTTCCCCATCCCCACAAAGCCACAAAATGAACTAAATTCCTCATATTCACAGTTAGCAGATGTTAATTACCTATTCTCATGGGAGAAAAAAAAAGCTGTAAGGATGTACTCTTAACCTCAGAAATTACATTTTCAGAATTTATCCTACAAAAAACTTAATATACATGAAAATTTAGATATTAAGATGGTAGGTGAGTATTACTAACAGCAGTAAAAAAAATGAATACAATCTAAGATTAATTTCTAAAAATAGGGAATTAAGTAAATTATATCTATACAATAGATTAGATCTATGACCCTTGTACCAAATCCCGCTTGCTGTTTTCATAAATAAAATTTTATTGGGACACACCACACCCATTCAGAATGGTCTATGGTTGCTTTTGCTATAGGCAGAGTTGAGTAGTTGCAACAGAGGTCTTATAGCCCTTGAAGCCTAAAATACATACTATCTGGTCCTTTATAAAAAAAAGTTTGCCAACCTCAGCAAATAGGTTGCTTGAAGTATGAAAGTATGGTATGAAAGTACGTTTCCTAGCATGAGAAGACGTTTATGACATATTTGTGGTCAGGTGAAAATGAGTTATAAAACCACATATAATACATGAAACCAGGTGATAGGTGATTTTTTTTCTTTTTAATTATATATATTTTCTAAATATATAATCTGTATAAGAGAAAGGCAGGCAACAAGAAGTTACCTACTTCTAAATGACCCAGAAATTTAAAAGACAATACAAAGTATAATAACTAACTTTATAAAAGGCATATGTTGAACAGTTTCATTTTCTCCTATTATCTGTAAATAATGCTTTGGGGTTTCTCATTTACTTATACCATTTTATTTCTTCAAATAAAGCATATAGGACTTTATCTAGAATCATTGGTGCTAAGTTACTAATCCCACACTACTAATAGAAACTATATCCCTCAGACACCAGATATTTCCAAAGTCTATTTACTCACCTATTTGTCTAATATATCTTTGTATTTCCAGTGCTGATTATAGTTGGTTCCTTTATTCATAAACAAAGCCATAATTTCTCCATTCATCAAACAATCTGTGAAGGTCCAATGTTAGCTGCTAGACCACAGGCTGCTCATAATCACAGTCCCTGACCTTACAGATTTTATAATCTACTTGGAGATAAAGATGAGTAAACAGGGACAATTACAGTATGGTATGATAGGTGCTATAATAAGTACAAAATCTTATGGCTATATCCAGAGTATCTAACTCAGAGAATCTAGGAAGGCTTCGCACAGGAAGTGACATTTGAGCTGATTATTTAGAATTTGAATAGGATTTAGGGAATCAAAGTGAAAAAGAGTGTTCTAGTATGTACAGAAACCTGAAAGCAAAAGACATGGCATGATCTGGGAAGAGGAAAAATGTTGGTTGGATGAAACAAGGAGTGCAAAGGAGAGAAAGACAAAGTGATTGAGTGAGAAAGAAAGTGTGTGCCTTTGGACTCTGTGACCTGTGTGGACTTGTGTTTTATAAAGTCCTCTGTGGACACATTATGGAGACACTGGCAACAGAACTACAGTAGGAAGGTCTGCTTAGGAGGCTGGGGGAGGAATTCAGGTGAGAGATGTCAGTGGAGATGGAGAAAAGATAAAGAAGGATTTAGGGAGTAGAATCAAGAGGCTACGGTTAACCGGAATTTGATAGTAGAATAAGGAAGAAGGAATCAATGACAGATTTTTGGCCTAGGCAACTGAATGGATGACAATGTCATCCAAAGAAAACTGAGGAAGAGGAACAGGTTGATTTCTATTTTGAATTTGTAGAATTCTACATGCCTACAGAATTCCTAAATGGAGATTCATATTAAACATAGATATATAGATATGGAGCTTAAGAAAGAGATCTGGGACTAGAGAAAAAGATACATTTGTGAGTATGAGCAATAACTGGCTAAGACTCCTTAGGGAGAATAGACAGATAAAAGGAGGGACCTAGGCCAGAAACAAGAGGAGTCCTAATATTTAAGGGAGGAATAGAGTATTTTGATTTACATGGGATGTGAGAGAATGAGCCTGAGTGGGCTATCAGGCAAGAAAAGAAGGTAGCAGTCAATGAAAATTTGAGAATGTAAGCATGTTAGCCATGGAACCAGAGTTCCAAGTTTCCAGTGGAAATGTATAAGAGAAAGGCAAGCAATGAGAGGCTAGACCAGAGATTGGAAATAGGATGCAGATAAAAGTATATAGGACTGGGAAGAGGCACTTACAGAATGGCAGAGTAAGGACCATTGAATATCTGCTCCTCCATAAAAGCAACAAGAACACTGGCAAAAACTGTAAAAATCAACTTTTTTTTCAGAACTCCAGAAATCAACTAAAAGTTTGCAATAATCTAAGGAGTGTTTATTCAAGAAAACCAGCTGAACCATAACAAGAGAAGTAAAATTTGTGGCATTTTAACTTGCCCTTATCCCTCCCCTCCATAGCTCCAGAACAGCTTTAAAAACTAAAGTCTTACATCTACAGTAGATATGAAAATCAGTAGCCAAGCAGCCACTGGGGGGCCAGAACCAATTTGAAGCTCCCCAAGAGCCCCATCCTCAGAAAACTGTCACTATTTGACTTGTCTGGCAGTTTGCTGAAAAGCTCCATTCCCAGTGCTTATCTTTCATTTGATTTGATTAAGAGCTTACTCTATGTGAACAGCCCTATATCTGCAGGGTAGTTGTGGAAAACAACCAGCACCAATTATAACACTGAAGTTACCTGAGGGGATTTTACTAGTTGGGGCTAACAAGAGACTGGCTAAAACACTCAAAAGGAAAAACTGATGAACAGAATGTTCATAAGGGGATTTGAAAAACTCTGACATAGTCCAGGGAATTTAGAAGGCCGCCATGTACATGTGTGGGGCTGTGTACATGCCCAGGAAACACCTCAGAAGACCCTAATCTTTTACCTCTGGTTGACCTTGAGGTTTTGCCTCAACATACACACAGAGCTCCTTAGAAAAACCTAGGAGGATTCCTATTGGTTCAAGGCATTTAAAGAACTCTCTGGTCAACCATTAACTGATCACTAAGCTAGGTAAAAGGAGATTTCAAAGAATGGAGACAGTACAGACTTAGCCCAGGAAAATCCCTAAATAAATAAACAGCAGCAACAACAAAGAACAGAAACAAACCTTGGGGGTAGGGAGGAATCTGATTTCCAGGATTGGTACATAACATATATTGTCTACTTTTCAACAAAAATATTATAAGACACACAAACAGTAAAATATGGCCCATGCACAGAAATTTAAAAAAGCAATCAATAGAAACTGTCCATGAAGAAGCGCAGACATTGGACTTAATGGACAAAAACATTAAAGGAAACCATGTCTAGAGAATTAAAGGAAAGTATGAGAACCACATATTGCCAAATAGAAAATATCAATGAACAGACAAATTATAAAAAAAGAACCAAACAGAAATTCTAAAGTCGAAAAGTACAATAACAGAAAGGGAGAATTTACAAGAGGGGATGTGATATTCTGATATAATAAGAACATATATTTGGTCTCTACCCCTGGTGTCTGGCACACAGCTCCTAAAACACTTGGAATCTCTTCAGTGGTTAAGTGTCTTTTTGTATACTAACTGGTGGCTGGAGCTCGTAGATAGCCTCAGAATGGGGGAGCTGGTTGCCACAGGCATCAACCAAGTGATCAGAGGATTGGAACTTCCAGCCCCAACCTCTCAACCTCCACGGAGGAGAGAAGCTGATCACCAACGGCCAACGATGTAATTAATCGATCACGCTATGTCATGAAGCCTCTGTAAAAGCCCAAAAGGACCAAACTGTATGAGGTTCTGGATTGCTGAACACGTGGAGACTCCTGGAAAGTGGCACACCAAGAGAAGGCATGAAAGCTCCACACCCCTTCCCCCATATCTTGCCTCATTCATCTCCTCAATCTAGCTATTCATCTATATCCTTTGTAATATCCTTTATAATAAATGGATAAACTTAAAGTTTCCCCTGAATTCTTGTGAGACACTCTAGTAAATAAAATAAATTTACTAGAGTGTAAATAACCTGAAGGGGGTTTGTGGGAACCCCAATTTATAGTCAGTCAGAAGTAGAGGTCACACCCTGGGACTTGTGATTGGCATAGTGGTGGGCCAGTCTTGTGGGACTGAGCCCTTAATCTGCGGGATCTGATGCTATCTCCAGGTAGACAGTGTCATAATTAAATTGAATTATAGGATACCCAGCTGGTGTTCTGCCATTTGAACTGGCAGAAGAATCAGTGACCATGAAAACAGGTCAGTTGAGATTCTCCAATCTGAGGGACAAAAAGAAAAAAAGAATGAAGATAAGTGAACTGAGCCTCAGAGACCTGTTAAGATGCCATCAGGCATACCAGCATATGCATAACATGAGTTCCAGAAGAAGAGGAAACAAAGAATATTTGAAGAAACAATGGCCAAAAATTTTCCCAAATTTGATGAAAAACTATCTGCATATCTGAGAAGTTCAACAAACTAAAAGTAGGATAAACTCAAAAGAGATTTACAACTAGACATATAAAACTGTCAAAAGACAAAAGAAAAAAATCTTTCAAAGCAGCAAAAAAAAAAAAAAAAATCTCATATCACATACAAACTCTCCTCAAAAGATTTGTAACTGTTTTCTCATCAGAAACCATGGAGGTCAGAAGGCAATGGGATGACATAGTCAAGAGATGAATGAAAAAGACTGTCAACCAAGAATTCCATATCCAGGAAACCTATCCTTTACAAACAAAGAGATCCAAGAGAAAAAAAAAAGAAAAAATTAAAATTTTTCCCAGTTAAATGAAACTTGAGAGAATTAATCACTAGCAGGCTTACCCTATAAGAAATACTAAAGAGTATTTTATTTCAGGCTGAAACAGAAAGGACAACAAACAGTAACTCCTATCCACACTAAGAAATAAACACACCAGGCGTGGTAGCTCACGCCTGTAATCCTAGCACTCTGGGAGGCTTAGGCAGGAGGACAGCTTGAGCTCAGGAGTTTAAGACCAGCCCGAGCAAAAGCGAAACCCTGTCACTAGTGAAAATAGAAAAAATTATCTGGCCACCATGGCATACACCTGTAGTCCCAGCTACTTAGGAGGCTGAGGCAGGAGGATAGCTTCAGCTCAGGAGTTTGAGGTTGTGGTGAGCTATGATGATGCCACTGTACTCTACCCAGGGCAACAGAGCTAAACTCTGTCTCAAAAACAAAACAAAACAAAACCCAGCAACAGTAAAGGTAAATACATAGGTAAATATAAAAGACAATATAAGTGTATTTTTGCTTGTAACTCTTTCCTCCTCCTATCTCATTTAAAAGACAAGTGCCATAGAGCAATAATTACAAAATTGTTTTGATGGGCTTACAATGTAGAAAGATGTAATTTGTATGATAATAGCACAAAGAAAGGGGAAGGGAATGGAGCTATATTGGGGCAAAGTTTTTGTATACTAAAATTAAATTGTGATTATTGCAAAGTAGACTGTTTTAAGTTAATTTGCTAAGTATAATTCCAGAGCAACCATGAATAAAATGACTTTAAAAACTATACAAGAAACAATAAGGGAATGAGAATACAAGAAAATATCTATTTAACATAAAGGAACAGTAATGGAGGAACATAAAGACAAAACATACAGAAAATAGCAAAATGGCAGATGTAAAACTACACAAAACCATGTAGGTGGCCAAAGGGCACATTATATCTTGGCTTATAGCTCTCTATTAAATAAGGAAGATCAATTTTTGCATTTGTATCACTCACTTGTATAATTTGTGGTACTACACAAAATGCGGAGAACTTAAAAAAGCATTACCAACCAAAGAAACTCTGGGAATTAGAATCCTTTGCCTCAGCCATCTCGCAGACACACTCAATATACTTCCTTGAATTAAATAATTCACTCCATAAACAGAAAAATCATCACTGAGGAGATAGGAAAAAGGTTGATGCAAAGAGTATTTTTTTTAAAGAAAATAAAGAATATGATTAGTGTTTAGATGGAAATCACTGGTAACTGTACCTCATTCTTGAAGGGCCAGCTCACCTGTTCCATACATACCTTCCTTAAACTACAAAAGTAAACTTAGAACTTGTTTTCTCATTGATGTACTCACAGCACCTGTATAAATCTATTATGCACTTAATCACATTATGATTTTATGTGTATATATGCATACATATATAGTTTATATACAGTGGAATCATGTTATACATACATTTTATTTACTGGGCAGAAAAAGAGCAAGGAAGATGAGAAAAGAGAAGGTAGAGAGACAGAGACCACATGAATGAATATGAGAACACAATCAAATGGTGGCAATATGTCAATAAATGCAAGTTCTAGTGCTATGAGGAGTGGTACATAAGTTTGTTGTTCCTTATTTGGTTTCAGTTCTTTTGTGCCTCTAACCACAGAAACATCTCTCACTGAGAGAGGCAAGTAAGCGTGAATTTACCGTTTAAAAGATACAATTCAAACTTTCATTAAACATGGCCCTGAATTCAAGGCAAGTATTTCAACTAGAGCTCAACTGAAGAAACAGTAATTTGTGGCAGTATCAGAAGAAAACTAAGCTGCTGAATTTACCAAAAGATAGTTGGTTGATTTCAGGAAATTTAAGAGAGTTTATGAGTTTTATGATCATTCTAGCAATTTATCACACTTGAGGGGATGGTAGTTCAACAAACTCCCAAATTTGTAGCTGGACAGGCAGAAGTGCAGATAGCCTGGAGACTCCATTTGTGGTTGGTGTCTGAAGTGAGAATAGTATTGCCTTTACCTTATGGGGTATGCATTTGTAGTAGTGTCAGAATTGAATTGAATTGTAGAACACTCACAGTTGATGTCAGAGAACTGGGAATTTGTTGGAAAACTGATACAAGAGGATGTCTTTTTCAAATTGGGTGCCTCCTAAGAAGACTTTCAACTGAATCTAATAAAAAATTTGACTGCTTTTATCTTTTCTCCTTATAATTTCTTTCAAATGCTAACAGTGAAAATATTTACAATGTCCTTACATCTTCCCCTTTTTGTAAGAGAACTAGAAAGGAATGAATTAACACATTACCTGCCATATGAGTTGTATTTAACTCATGCTAGTTTTGAGCCCAGGGCCTCATGAAGCACATATAATTCACACTTCTTTTTTACCTTGGGAGCCACGTGGTGCAGGTAACTCATGCTGCCGTGCTGTAGCCATCACATGTTACGTGACGGGTGGCCCCCTGGGCAAAACCCTGCAGTTGGTTTGTGAAAATCTTACTTGTTGATGTTCTTATTGTTACAATTGATATTGACAATTTAATTCTAAAAATGTGGATTAAATGAACAGAAGTCAATAAATTTTGTTTTTCTATTTGTTTATGTTTAAATTATACATAAGCCTGATAAGTCAAGAAATATACTTTACCCTTATGAATTATCTTAAGTTTTCACGTTACTTCTTACATTACTAATTTTCAAGTTTTTATATTATTTTTTATTGAAAAATCACAGAAAACAATAAAAAGTAACAAATTTTTCATCAAATTAGAAAGAATCATTTTGTTTTCGAAGTCTTTACTCTACTTTCATAATTAAAACACTGTGGCCCCAAAGAAAAAAATAGTTTTTCTTCTAGTATGGCAGTCAATGTGCAAAAAACCCAACTTTCCATAGTTAACAATGACACAGAAAACAAGCATTAATTTTACAATTATTATGATTCTTTTATGATCAATATGTCAAGAATCTGATGAAATGATGTATATAAAGTTCACATGTAATTTAATTTGTAATTATTATAATATTATAAAAAGTAAATCAGTAATTCCTCTGATTTTCAATGACTATGAAACTCAGTATGGGTATTCCTCGAAGGCCCACACCATGTTACAGCACAGTCTTTTTCTAAGAAGCCTAGTCTTGAAAAATTAAAGTGTTAACAGTGGTTTTAAGCTTCAATCTCCAAGAAATTATGCACTTTTCAGCCTAAATGTCACAAAAATAACTAGTGTTTATTAACCTTAGCTAAAAATAAAATTCTGGCTTCTAAAACAAATACTTTTTAGTTTCAGATATTTTAGCCACACTGGTCAGACTTGTGGTATTTCAACTGAAAGGTAAATAAGCCAAAGTCTCAAAGTAAAATGAATATTCTGATTATGATTTGAAAATTCATCTCAGACAATTTGAAGCAATGATTTTATTTTATTTTTTTGTTTTTTTTTTGAGACAGAGTCTCACTCCATTGCCTGAGCTAGAGTGCCGTGGCATCAGCCTAGCTCACAGCAACCTCAAACTCCTGGGCTGAAGCGATCCTTCTGCCTCAGCCTCCCGAGTAGCTGGGACTACAGGCATGCACCACCATGCCCGGCTAATTTTTTTTCTATATATATTTAGTTGGCCAATTAATTTCTTTCTATTATTAGTAGAGACAGGGTCTCGCTCTTGCTCAGGCTGGTTTTGAACTCCTGACCTTGAGCGATCCGCCCGCCTCGGCCTCCCAGAGTGCTAGGATTACAGGCGTGAGCCACCGCGCCCGGCC
>CAUYRT010103670.1:0-14901 GCA_963574885.1 Lepilemur ruficaudatus
GAAATTAATTGGCCAACTAAAAATATATAGAAAAAATTAGCCGGGCATGGTGGCGCATGCCTGTAGTCCCAGCTACTCGGGAGGCTGAGGCAGGAGGATCGCTTGAGCCCAGGAGTTTGAGGTTGCTATGAGCTAGGCTGAAGCCACGGCACTCTAGCCTGGGCAACAGAGCAAGACTCTGTCTCAAAAAAAAAAAAAAAAAAAAGCAAAACCTTAGACAAATTCAATTTAACAGAGTTTACTTGAGCAAAGAACTATTGGAAAATCAGGGAACACCTCCTTCCTGGCCCACCCCCGACCAGAATAGGTTCAGAGAGACTCCGGAGCTGCTCTATGGTCGGGCAGGATTTATGGACAGAAAAAGGAAAGTGACATACGGAAAACGGACGTGAGGTGCAGAAACAGCTGGCCTGGTTACCACTTGGCATTTGCCTTATTTGAACACGGTTTGAACAGCTGGCCACCTTTGATTGGCCGAATCAGTGATTAGTACAAGAGTAGGTTGCAGTCTGTTCGCACACTCAGTTAGGCTACAGTTCACTGTGCACAGAGAAACCTTAGCTTTAGGCTAAACTGAATTTAACACTATTTTGCAAAGTTTGGCCAAAATTCAAAACAGAATTCACTGTTTTGCAAAGCGCCACAATCCTGGGTTTAGTTGTCACTCACTGTCTGGATTGTCTAATACCTCATTATTCATCCCCGTGGGAACCTCGGTTGTTGTCATTTGTAAAATGGTGATGGGAACAGCTACTTAAAAAGCTGTTTTGAGGAACAAATGATATAATGTATGTAAAATACTGCCAGGCACACAGTAGGCAAAGCAGGCAACAGTACTCGAGAAATGTCCCTTTCTCAGTTTCCTTTGAAACTGTTCAAAGACAATAAAATGTGTTCTCTATCTTGGCTAATATTATTTCTCATCTCTTTAGTCCTCTAAGCTGAGCTGAACTTTTTTCTAGAGAGGGGGTCTCGCTCTGTTGCCCAAGCTAGTATGCAGTGGTGCCATTATAGCTCACTGCAGCTTTGAACTGCTGGGCCTAAGCAATCCTCCTGCCACAGCCTCCTGAGTAGCTAGGACTTCAGGTGTGCATCACCACACCTGGCTAACTTAAAAAAAATTTTTTAGAGGTGGAGTCTTGCTGTGTTACCCAGGCTGGTCTCGAACTCCTATCCTCAAGCATTCAGTCTCCAGAGTTGCTAGACTAAGCTGAATTTTGAATCATTCATTGATTCATTAAAAAATATTGGTCAGGTACAGTGGCTCATGCCTATAATCCCAGCATTTTGGGAGGCTCTGGCAGGAGGACTTTTGTAAATAATTTTGTAAATAAAGTTTTATTGGAACACAACCATGCTCATTTGTACATTGTCTATGGCTGCTTTGGTGCTTTGAGGCAGATATAAGTAGTTGTGACAGAGACCTTTTGACCCACAAAACCTAAAATATTTATGATCTAACCCTTTATAGAAAAAAAAAATGTGCTGACCTCATCCTTAACCACATTAAAAAAATGATCTTGCCCAAAATATACCCATCCTGTCATCCCCGACTTAAAAAAATATCAGATGGTTCTCCATGTCTACATAATCCGATCCAAAGTCTTCTACAGTGTGATAAGCTGTCCAACCTGTTTACCAATCTCTTTGTACTCTATCAATAATTTGGCCATCCTGAACTTAGTTTCCTCTGAACATGTGTCAAATCCTCTTCCATTTCCACGTCTTCCCACATTTTTTCCTTCTATCCACGACATCCTTCTCCCTTTTCTTCACATAAGAACCTACGTTACATGTGAATTTCATTTATGAGAATTCAGCGATTCACTCTGTCACACAGAGGGAAAATAAGCACAATCCTGTCTGCTCTGCTTCTCTGCCTTCTTTTTTTTTTTTTTTGAGATGGAATCTTGCTCTGTTGTCCGGCTAGAGTGCAGTGGCATCATCATAGCTCATAGCAACCTCAAACTTCTGGGCTCAGGCATCCTCCTGCCTCAGCCTCCCAGATAGCTGGGACTACAGGTGCATGATACCATGCCCAGCTAATTTTTTCTATTTTTAGTGGGTCTCGCTTTTGCTTGGGTGGTCTAAAACTCCTGACCTCGAGTGATCCTCCCGCCTCGGCCTCCCAGAATGCTAGGATTACAGGCGTGAGCCACCGCGCCCGTCCTGCCGCTTCTGCTTACTGAGTTTATGTTTCTGAATGAACGTGCGATGGGAGGCCTGACTCCAGTGTTCCCTCAGTCTGCTCAGACCCGCGGTGCCTCTCCTGTTAGCATGAGGATCTCACCACAGAGGGTGTAATCCCAGTGTTTAAAGATAACTGTTTTTCATACAACAGCGCCAATAAACACAAGCCAACTTCTTCATCTGGTGCTCAAAGAAGAAGCAACAATCTGTTTCAAAGCTGGAGGAAAACCTGGCTGTGTTGGGCTTGCTGGATACTGGACATCTAGATACTGTACCTTATGGGTGATTTAAGAGTTCGCTTCAAAACATCAGCATTTAGAGCCTAAGTCCTAAATGAGATGTGACTCTTTTTTTTTTTTTTTGGACTCATTCTTTAAGTCTCAGTGGAAATGTCAGATGTCATCTCTTCTCATTTCCTGTGATGTGGAGTCAGTCTTCCTTTGTACTCCCATAAATACCTTGTTCTCTTAGCAATTTGCACATGTCCATATTATAACATTGAACTGTAGTTATTTAATTTTCAGTCTCTCTCCACTGGGCAATGAGCACTTGGAGGACAAAGGCATATTTTAGTTATCCTGTGTTTCCAGTTATCCTGTGATTTCTCTCTCTGTGTCCCAGTACTGAGGCTGAGTACATTCAGCAAGTGTTTACTGATGTCCCACCTCCCGCTTCAGACCACTTGCCCTTCTCTGAAATGATCTATGAACTCCCGCTGAACTTTCAGTTAATATTCATGGTCTAACATTTCAAGGCATTTTAATTCTTCCAGGATCCATGTTCTCTTTTCAACTAGATGTGAGCTTGGTCACAGCTGAATCTATAAGCTTATCCCATTATGAGAACAAAATGTTTAACAGATTGATTGCCGCTTTAGATGGGACATGTTCAAAAGATGAAGAGAAAGTAATCAAATTAGTTTTTACTTGGACAAAGGTTTATTTATATCATGTCTGCTTATCTACATTTAGAAAGGCCTTAAATATGGCTCCATGTTGAATAGGGACTCTGTCTCTCTATTTTGACAGAGCCCATGTTCACAAATGTGCCACGCCTACCTTGATTTGTTGTCTGGAGTTGCCTAACCTGTGTCCTCTGCCTGGAATGCTCTCCCTTGCTGGCTGGCTTCTGCCCACCTGCTGTGTCCAGGGTTGCTCCTTACTCCTTCATCAAGAGCCCAAAAAGTTAACCAAACTTAAGAAAGTCTAGCATGCAAGGTAGTGATTATCTTGGAGCATTCAAAAGACATTTGGGTCTCATTTACCAGGGGTTTTCTGTAGACCTCAATTTCTTAGAATTTTAATCAACAGATTTTTAAAATAATCATAATTTATCACACATTTTTGCAACCACACTCTTTATACTAAGAAATTTTAGGAAATGTTTTATTTTCGTTTCTCCTACTTTTTTTTTTTTTTTTTTTTGAGACAGAGTCTCACTTTGTTGCCCGGACTAGAGTGCTGTGGCGTCAGCCTAGCTCACAGCAACCTCAAACTCCTGGGCTCAGGTGATCCTTCTGCCTCAGCCTCCCAAGTAGCTGGGACTACAGGCATGCACCACCATGCCCGGCTAATTTTTTCTATATATATTTAGTTGGCCAATTAATTTCTTTCTATTTATAGTAGAGACGGGGTCTCGCTCTTGCTCAGGCTGGTTTCAAACTCCTGACCTTGAGCAATCCGCCCGCCTTGGCCTCCCAGAGTGCTAGGATTACAGGCGTGAGCCACCGTGCCCTGCCGAGAAATAAATTTTTATAAACCAAGTGATAATTCCATTCACTTAGACTGTCTCATAAATTTATCCAATAAGAATAATAAAATATACGAAAAATACATAAACTAGCTTCTGTGTAGTCTTTGAAAATAATGAAGATAAACTTAAAATATAATAGTATAGACTTAGAAAAAATTTTTAACCACCAGGGAAACAGTAAATTTAAGCTAGACTTCACGGCAGAAATTTAGTAGGTCATTCTGCATCCATTCATAGAGTTCAAAATCGGCTTTAAAACTTTCCTTGAAAATATTACGTGAGCAAATTTGGCCATTTTACTGGTCTCTCCTTTTGTAAGAATAGGTGATATGAGAAGACCCAAAAGGTGTTCCCATGGCTGGTTTAGAAATAAAAAGTGGGCATATAGTTATGGAGTCTGGAAGGATGCCCCTCTGGGCCTGCAGCATCTCTCTTAGGGACCCTTGGTGAATGGGGGCCCTACCTGCAGGTTGTCCAACCATCCTCCTCAGAAAATGTCAAGTTCTCTGAGCACAGGAGTCCTGTCTTATGGTTCTTTTATTTCTTCTAGCAACTGCTGATACCCAAAAGCATTGTAATAAAAATCTGATGAGTTAAAGAGCATGAAATATGCACCTAGTCATCACTGAGGAGGAATTTTCACATGAACCATCAATGAGAGTTATCAATGCCCAGACCACGTAATTCATACACTATAGTTTGTGGGATAAAATCCTTGGATGACTTGACCTATTTAAATGAATTAGACTCTGCCGGGTCAGTGATTTGCAAAGTGGGGTCCCCGGACCAGCATCATCAATACCACGTGGGAACTTGGTAGAAATGCAAATTCTTGGGCCCCACCCCAACCCTACTGAGCCAGATACACCAGGGAGGGGGCCTAGCAATCTGCTTTTAACACGTTTCCAGATAGTTCTGAAACAATCTAAAGTTTGGGAGCCACTGTTATTGGTCATATGTATATTGATAAAAATTGAAGATGTTGTGTTTTTCAGGCACTTGGAAAAAATTCTGCTTGTACTTGAATAGAAATAACTCCACCAAAAAAAAGTAGGACAGCAAAGTACATAGTGATAACTAGCTCATAGCCCATTTTTTTCTAAATATAAAGGTTTATAGGACATAGGCAAAATAATTATAGAACAGCTCAAGAATTGCCCACGAACTCATTTTTCTTTTACAAATTTTACAAATTGTACAAAAGTTACAATTTTGTAATAAATAAAATAATCACCCTGTCATCAAATAGGCAATTTCATATTCATTCCACAAATATACTTCATTTGTCACTGAAATTACCTGCAGGTGGATTTTTAATGTGGCATTCATCTCTCTTAATATAAAGTTCTTCTTCCAGTACTTCCTTAATTCTCTTATGTGGCTCACAATATACAAATTTCTTCCCTAAAAAGGCATTAACAAAATTGGTTACTTATCATAAATCCTGCCCAACCTTCTAGTCATTATACCTACTTGAATAACTCTTTAAAAAAAAATAAGACATATAATTTCATACAAATATCAGATAATTTTCCCTGCAGGCTCTATCTTGCAGATTAGAGCCTACCATTAGAACTCCCATTAGAACTTTTGGTTCTTTGGGGACTTCACATTTTCATATAATTCCCAAACTTGTGGGGTAAGCTTCAGGTACCTCTTTTGTAGATATGGAGAAATATATGGAGTTTTGTCATTTGCTTCAAAAAAACTTTCACTCACTTAGCTGATAAGTTCTTATTGAAGACTTTCTCTGTACCAGGCATTTGACTCAGGGTCGAGGGTAGAGCAATGAATAAGACAGATTCATTGCACGGAGCTTGCAATTCAGATACAGAACAGAAAACAACCTCAGCATTTTTTTTTCTGTTATTTTTCCTTGGCATTTTAAAAATCATCATTTTGGAAGACTGAACCTGAATTGTAAGTAGTGAACCACTGGCTTCTAATTCTGGCCCTTTAGGACATTACTGCTAGTCAAGGACTGGATGATTTGTTCTAAACAGCTTAGACATTTCTTCTGCTCACCCAGAGGTCAGAACTCTGGAGAAACAAAAGAGCTCTGTGTTGTCTGGCCCTGCCTGTCTCCCCAGTCTCTCCAGCCAGCCTCTCCCTCTTGCTCGCTGAGCTCCAGACACGTGGCCCTTCTGTTCATTCCCATCTTTGTACATGCCATTTTTGTGCCTGGACTGCCTTCCTCCTAAGTTTTTGCCTGTATATAGTACCCTCCTTTTTTTTTCCTCCCATTTCATTTATTGCAGTTTGAATACAGCTTCCTTTCATTTATCGACAATTATTTGTGTAGCTATTAGTTTAATGTCTTCTTTACCAGATCATAAACACTATAAGGGCAGGGATGTTGTGTTTTCAGTTCATTAGAGTTCTAGAACAGAGCTTGGCATAATAATAGATGCTCAACAAATGTGTGTTCAGGACAAATTAAGCACTGTTAAATTAGAGCTCTAAGTAAAGACTATTCTATGTGCACATCTGCCAGTGCAAGCTTATGAATGTCAGAGAGTCAGTAGTTCTTGTCTTAGTACCAAAAGTTCAAGGAACCGTGAAAAATGTAAACCAAATACTTTGGTTACTTAAGATTTTATTGTAGACTAACAAAGATATGACAGGTGTCTCATCTTTTCCAGACTAACCAATAAAGAACACAAGCCAGTCAATTTGACAGGGATGCAGACTGGCCCAAGGGGCAAGAGACCTGCTGCTTCTGGCAGTGATCCTGGCTCATTCCTGGTCACAAAGACCCAAACACACCCTCAGACAAGGACAAGGTAGAATTAGATACTTTAGGGTCTCATTCTTGTTTCCCAAAAGTTGGGAGTCATGGATAAAAGATGAGATCAACATTACTCAAACCTAACTTTGATTTAATCTTTTTCTGTTAAATCATGATCTTCAAGCAGAAGAGGGCTTAACAAACTTGGTTAAAAAGGAAGCAAAGCATATAACAGCACAGCAGAGAGGAACAGACCACCTGCTCTAACTTCAGACCTCCAGTCAAATTTCAGCCTTGTTGCTAAGAAAATCGACAGAGGAAACCACTAAAAGTATTTGGAGGACTGTGACAATTGGGAAAGTAGTAGAGAGCTATGATGGGCAAATATAGAAAGGAAGGAAGGGAGGGAGGGAAGGAGAGTGAGAGAGAAAGAAGGAAGAGAGGAAATTGTATGAACTATGACATAGCAGCTTGATGTTGACCTTCACCAACACTGAGTGGATTGGTCAACAGATGGCCTGACGATGAGCAGTGATCACTAAGAAAGACTGCTAAGAAAAATATCATTCCAGACTTTCTTTTGGAGCAATATTATTTCAGGTTTTCTTTTGTTGAGAGCTAATAACAATTGCTACAATTTACTGAATGCCACCATGCCCTGGACATCTTACACATATTATTATTTCTCTTTATTATTATTGTGTCACCGTGACCTATGGGCAAGTATAATTATTTCTATTTCGTCATTGAGAAAGCTTCCTGACGTCATAAAACTAAAGTCATAAGAATGAAAAGCCATACTTACCTGACTCTCCCAAGCCTCAAGGGTTACTGAAAGTAGTTTGCAGTTTACTATAATCTGTAGTTATAGTTCCACCACGCTATGCTAATCAGATCAAACCTAGAGTACAGGGTTCAGTGATTTAAATGACTGGAGAATTTTGGGAGAGGCCAGCCAGCATGGGGAGAGTACAAATGATTTCAAAGGTGATATTAAATCTATGAAGATTTGGTTGGTGCTCAAATAGCTGCCTTTATGTAATTCAAGGATGTTTATGTGGGAAAGGACCACACTTTATATGTGTTTTTTTAAGAGCAGTTCTGTGATTATAGAATAGAAGCTGTAGAGAGACTAAAGACCTTTCCAATAATCAGAGACATTTGAAAATTGAATGAGTACTTTGTGTGGGTGTGAAGAGCCTGTCTCTACTTAGGCTGAGGCCCTAAAAGGAGGTTCTCAGGGAGGCTGAGGCAGAAACTCTTTACACACCCCCACTAGACTTTGTGAGCTCATGAAAGTTTGGACATCTGCCTTAATTCATTACTCCTTTCTCTTTAACTTGCCCAGTGCCTGGCATGTAGTAAGCACTTGACACATGTCGAATTGATGAGTGAGGGATTAATTCCACCTTTTACTCCCGGAGCAACAGGATTAAAGAACCGTTAGTTACTAGCATCTTTAATGGGAAAGTTCCCCAGTAGAATTTTAAGTAGGAGTAAGGAATCTCCATTACCTAAACATACTGAATTTAGTTGCTCTAAGTAAGGCCTTTGCATGCTGTTGATAATAATAACAAAAGGAACGAGGTATCCTAGTCATGCTGGGGCTGATGCTGAGGGAAGAATCCCCTTTCACCAGGGAAGCTTTGGTTCTGAGACTGACTCCTTGATGAGATCTCTGGGGAGGAGAATGTGGCCCACTGAAGCACAAGCGCTGAGGCACTTCAGCCTGACCCTCCCTCCTGGGGCCCGCCAGCCAGGCAGAGGAAGCCAAGGGAACCCAGGCTGCTCTCCAGAGAGGCAATCAAGGAGGTGCTGCAGGAGGGCTGGAAACCGCTCCATTCCTCTTTGGCTTATTATTTTCACTATCATTCCTTAGCACCTACTGAAGACCTGTGGGGCACAAGAGGCTGTGAAATACCTGTAAATTCATGAATCAATATGGATGAGCAAGTTACAACCATGTCAGTTGCAACCGTAGACCAGAACTGTCTTTACTTATTTGAATATTGTTGGTGTGATTGGCAAGGCAGGGAGGAAACAACAGTGTGTTAAAATGTGGCCCATAATTGTGAGATTCTAAAGGGATCAGGTAATAATTTATGGACTGAGAGTCCAAGAGATGGGATCTGAAATGCTTTAAGTATTTCTCCAGCACTGACTGACTGTAGCAAGTCACTTCCTTTCCTTTAGTCTAAACTTCAGTTTTCTGAAGTGTAAAATGAAGAAATTGACAAAATGATCTGCATGTTTCCACCTGTGTATATACACATATATGCGCATATACATGCACACATATATACCTATATAAATGCGTGCATGTATACGAGGGCTGCCTGTAAAGTATCCAGCCATTGTTAATGTAATAAGAACGGTTACATGGCTGGATGTTTTCTGGACAGCCCTTGTAATACATACAAATGTGTGTGTGTGCTAATCCCTTCCAATATAATGTCACAACCTGTTAAGTTGGAGGTGATGCTGGACCCTGGGCTCAGTTAGCCTGCCATGAAGAGGGCTTTGGGAAATGGACCCGGTGCTTTCTGCCAAGGTGCCATCACCTCCGCCTCTGCCAAAAGAGCAGCTCCACCCTCTCCCCGCCAACTCTCTCGCTCCCAGCCTGTCCCACTCAGGTTTGCCACAGCTCCCCTTTCACTCCTTGTCCACGCCTACCCGCTCCCCGCAGAGTCCGCGGCGGGGGCTGAACTCACACTGTTTGCCCGGCTCCTCGGGGCCGCTGTGGCCGAGCTCCCCGCGCGCCCCGCTCCCCAGCCCTGCAGGCTGCCGAGGCTGCACCCCGTCGCGGCCCGCCTCGTGCGTCACCGCCGCGGTCACCACCACCGCCTCCTGCCCCTTCATGCCGCGGGGTCTTCTGCGCGGCCGGGAGCTGCTGTTCTGCGGCGCTCCGCTGCGGGCTGCCGGGGACCACGAGGCGTCTCGGGTTGCCATAGTGACCGCGGAGCCTGTCCGCCCGCCGCAGCCCTCTGCTGGCCGCTCTTTGTTTGGCCCCAGGTCCTGAGCTCCCAAGAAGTCAAGCAGCTGCAATTGGACTTCTCTTTAATTTTTCCTTAGTTTCTCACTCCTGCTCCGCTAAAGAGGCTTTACTGTTCCCAGATGGAGAAACCGAGATTCAGAGGAGCTAAGGGAATTGCCTGAGGTCACACAGCTAGGAAGTGGCACTGTCGGAATGTGAACTCAGAACTAAATCTTCCCCACCCCTCAACAGAAGGTGAGTTCAAGGCAGGGTCGCTGGTTTCAGGCTCCCTGCCACATACACACAATGTGATTGAATAAAAATTGAGGATTCCCAACTTTTGGATTGTAAATTATTATTATGGTTAAGTAATGGTTGTAGTAGTTTCCAAGCACTTTGTATTCACAATTTATTTCAATCCATAGAATAACTCATTTTATAGATGAGGAAATCAGATTCAGAAAAGTTTGATTTGAAGAGCAAGTAGGAAAATCCAGAGTTTTATTTGGAAAATGAGATTGCTTTTTTGTTTTTGCAGCCATTTAAAAATGTGAATTATGTTGTGGTGTTAATTTTATGAAAGTTAAATGTGTCTTATTTTATAGAGTTAAATAGTTCTGCAAAGCTTGTAATCAAATACGGGAGACCCCCTCTGCCTCCAGAGGCAAAACACTGTTCTTTTGGCTGATAATTTAGTGTTTACCACCTTTTCACTTATATTACTACTTTTTATAGTGTCCCCCACACACACTTTAGGTTTTATGTTGATGTCCTACTCTGGAAGATGAGATTTATCCCTCTGCATGCTCCCAACATCATATATACTTACTGCTCCCTCATACTACCATTAGAGATCACTTGAAATTTTGGCTGGAGCTGTTAGGTAGATAGCGAGGGATTCTGGGTCTGCTAGGGAGGAAAGTGGGTGCTGTTGCCCCATCTTGGTCCTGCCCAACCCTAATGCTCCATACCTGGGGGAGGAGGGAATACCCTATGAATCCGCCAATCAGAACTTAGTGTGCCAGCTGCAAAAGGATGCAGAGGACTCTCTAGCCCTCCGGCCAAGCCATAGGTGCCATAGAGTCCGGAAATTAACCTAGAGCAACCTACATGTGTAGTTAAGACTCAGGTCATGTGACTCCCAACTGTCCAATCAAAGTGGTTCTGCAGTGACCTCTGGACCAGGAGGGAGGTCCCTATCTTGGCACTATAAAATAAGATGCAGAGCATAGCCAACCTCTCTGTCTGCCCTTCCTTTGGATCTCCCTTTGCTGTGACAATGGGTCCAGTTGTATGTATTACACTCTGTAAACCTATATCTTGCTCTTGCCTTATAAGCATGCCAAGAACCAACATTTAAGACGAAGACCTGGAGAGCAATATTTAATGTTTACACTACTTATGACTATGTAAAGGTGAGTCACAGCTGAGCGATATAGTTATAGCCTATGGTCATTTTCCCTTTCTGTACAACCTTTTATTGCCTGAAGTTAATAATCGTCTTGTTTATTTAATTTGCTTGGTTGTTAATGTCTTTATCATTAATAATTTCGAAACTTTTCCTTTATAGCTTCTCCGGCACTATTTCTTTGTGTTGATTCATATTTCTATCTGGTGTCATTTTTATTCTGCCTGAAAAACTTATTTTAACACTTGTTATAATGATTGCTAGTGAAATTTTTTTCAGGTTTTGTATGATGAGAAAGTCTTTATTTTTCCCTTTGCTTTTTTTTTTTGAGACAGAGTCTCACTCTGTTGCCCGGGCTAGAGTGAGTGCCATGGCGTCAGCCTAGCTCACAGCAACCTCAAACTCCTGGGCTCAAGCAATCCTTCTACCTTAGCCTCCCAAGTAGCTGGGACTACAGGCATGCGCCACCATGCCCGGCTAATTTTTTCTATATATTTTTAGTTGGCCAATTAATTTTTTCTATTTTTAGTAGAGATGGGGTCTCGCTCTTGCTCAGGCTGGTTTCGAACTCCTGACCTTGAGTGATCCTCCCGCCTCAGCCTCCCAAAGTGCTAGGATTACAGACATGAGCCACTGCGCCCGGCCCCCTTTGCTTTTGAAAGATAATTTTGCTGGGTATGGAGTTTTAGGTTGATGATTTTTTTCCTTCTGTAATTTAAAATTGCTGCTCCACTGTCTTCTCATTTGCACAGGTTTTGTTGAGAATTCTTTTGTCAGCCTTGTCTTTGTTTCTTTCTATATAACATGTCCTTTCTCTAGCTGCATTTAAAAATTTCTCTTTCATTGATTTTGAGCAATTTGATTATGATGTGTCTTGGTATTGTTTTCTTCATTTCTTGTGCTTGGAGTTTGTTGAGTTTTTGGGCCTATGGGTTTACAGTTTTCAACAAATTAGAAAATTTTTCAGCTATTACATCTTCAAATATTTTTTCCTGTCTCCCTCATCCCCTTTCAGAGACTCCAGTTATCTGTATGTTAGACTGCTTGAAGTTGCCCCACAGCTCACTGATGCTCTTTTCATTGTTGATTCTTTATCTTTCTTTGTTTAATTTTGTATAGTTTCTATTGTTATGTGTTGAGGTCACTAATGTTTTCTTTTGCAATCTTAATCTGCCATTAATCCAATCCAGTATATTTTTCATATGTCTGCTTACCTTTTTGAACATATGGAATATGTTTATAGCAACAGTTTTAATGTCCTTTCCTGCTAATTCTAATGTATGTTAATTCTGGATCAGTTTCAATTGATTAATTTTTCTCATTACAGTTGGTATTTTTCTGCTTTTCTGCATGCCTGGAAATTTTTGACTGGATGTCTAGTGTCTTGAAAACTGTTGTTTCCCATATTTTATACATTTCTTATTGGCTATTTCAGGTGAGAGGGCATATCCATCCTGTTACTCCATCTTGGATAGAAGTGGAAGTCTGTGACACATTAAATGATTGGGGGGAAAGAATGATAATTGTCAGTTAAGTGATTTAGAAAGATTACAGTTGTAGAAGAGAGGGTTAGGATGAAGATGGAAAATATTACCTATAAGGGACTATTATAATGCTGTTTTTCCCACTGGTCTGTCTTCGTCTTGCATCCATGGGCCCTAGCTCAGTTCTAAGCACATAGAATGGGTCTAGGTGAAATGAATTGAATGAATGAATGAAGATATACTCTATCCTCTAAAGTCTTCATTGGAATCTTGGAAAGGGAGGCAGGAAAAGGTAGAAAAAAATTCTCTATTTTGAATCATGGATTAAGATATTGAACTAATTTGTTAAGAACAAATTCTTTATCTTATAGAAACTCAGTTTCCCCATTTGCCACTTGAAGATCATAATAACTGCTTCATGGAACTGATGTAAGTATTAAATAACACTAGGTATAAAACACACAGTACAACTGAGTGTACTCTTTAAAAGAATGAATTTTATGGTATGTAAATTATATCTCAATAAAGCTGTTAATACATAGCATAGTATCTGGCATATGATAGGGATTCAATACAAGGTAATTAATATTATTATTAATCCAACTTTACAAATGAGGAACGAGATTCAGAGGGGACATGAATCAGATCTGGCTCATAGGTCTTAGCATTCTGTACAACCACAGGCTTTTGTCCAGTCTCTGTGCTTACTCACATTTTCTTAAAGTACAAGAGAAAAGTCAATAAAAAGGTACAATTTTTTTCTGCATTTGTTTATTTCAAGATTTTTACAAAGTGCTTAAGAAGTTCACTTTGCTGGTCTCATTTCACTCTTGTCTCCAAAGATTGTTGTTTTTCATAGAACCTGCCCCATAGAATTCTAAACTCTTAAAATTAGAAGGACTCTTAGAGATTCTCTCATTTGCTTATGTGAAAATTGAAGAGCGGAGTGATGACAGCTCCACTTCTCTGCTTTTCCTCTTCCACTCTTCAACTTCTGTATGTTGATTTATTTCTTTCCTTATCCCTCTACTGATTGTTTCATTTCTTTTCAAAAGCATACAAAATTCTTCCCTTTGCCATGCTAATTATCTCAAGTTCATATAATTCTATTTCTTTTCCTTTGTGGCCTATTTTATTGGCAAGATAATTTACACTGGGACTTTAATTGCTCACACCTAACTTAACTTTTTAATTTCTTATACTCTGGTTTCTACTATCACTAATTTATTGAATTTGGTCACTTGCAGGTCACCTCTGAATCTCCAAATCAAGTTGTGCTTTCCCATGTCTCTTGACCTCTAATAGCATTTCACAATGTTTTATACCCCATTTTTCTGGGAAAATCTCTTGGTTTCCAAAATGGTGCATTTTCCTGGCTTCCCGGCCATCTCTCTAGAGGTTATGTCCCCATTCTTATGACCATTCTTTCCAGAATTTCTAGTTCATTCGTGTAAGCATTCTTTCAAGTACCCTCCTGGATCTTTGCTCTTTTCTCTCCTTTTACACTATTTCATTCAACTCCAAAACATTAATTATCATCTTGAGGCTGTGCCTTTTAAATACCTACAGATTCAGTCTTTACTTGGATTGGATTAATGGCAGATAAAGATTGCAAAAGAAAACATTAGTGACCTCAACACATAACAATAGAAACTATACAAAATTAAACAAAGATAAAGAATCAACAATGAAAAGAGCATCAGTGAGCTGTGGGGCAACTTCAAGCAGTCTAACATACAAGTAACTGGAGTCTCTGAAAGGGGATGAGGGAGACAGGAAAAAATATTTGAAGATGTAATAGCTGAAAAAATTCCTAATTTGTTGAAAACTATAAACCCATAGACCCAAAAAACTCAACAAACTCCAAGCACAAGAGATGAAGAAAACAAAACCAAGACTCTAGTCCTTCACTTCTAACTGCAAGCTGAACATCACAAAGTCATAAAACTTTGGAGCAGTGAGAAGGCAAGAAATCATCCAGTTCAACAGATTTCAAACTGCTCCCCAGTACCCAAGGGATTTCTGGAGGCAGATCAGGCATGCCTCGTGCATTTAATACATGGTTATTGTAGGACTACAGTGTGCTGTGATGCAGCAATGAACAAACATACTAAACTCCCTAACCTTAATATAGCTGAGCTCAGATTCTGCCCAAGATCTGATTTGAAGAGAATTGCTGGGGTGTGTGTGTGTGTGTGTGTGTGACTTTTACTCAACATATTTAAAATGAATTTATCACCATTTCCACCTAACTGTGTCACTGCCAACACGCCTTGGCTTTTGGTGAACCCTTCCACCTATCAAAAGTCCAAATGCCTGAAAAAATTTCCAAAGCATTATTCTAAATGACTTATACTCAGTATAT
>CAUYRT010103671.1:0-19589 GCA_963574885.1 Lepilemur ruficaudatus
GAGTAGGTTTTTGAATGTAACAAGATAAGTCAACTTGAGTGGTAATATATTTTGGGAAATCAGCTCACTACAAATTGTGACTGTAAACATTGTACTGTAAATGTTTTGTAGTTTTCCCCCAATAAAATTTAAAAAAAAAAAAGACTCTTGCCAGTTTCGCTCCTGCTTATGATGTATAAAGGCACAACAGAACATCCCTCCCATCCTAACAAGAAAAAAAAAAATCTTTGCCCAGACCAATGTCCTATAGCATTTGCCCAATGTTTTCTTCTGTTTGTTTCATTTTTTCAGGTCTCACATTTAAGTCTTTAATCCATTTTCAGTTGACTTTTTTTATATGGCAAAAGATGAGGATCTAATTTCATTCTTCTGCATATAAATATTTGGTTTTCCCGGCACCATTTCTTAAAAAGACTGTCCTTTCTCCAGTATATATTCTTGGCACCTTTGTCAAAATTGAATTGGCTTTAAGTGCATGGATTTATTTCTCTGTTCTCTATTCTATTCCTTTGGTCTATGTGTCCATTTTTATGCCATTACCATACTGTTTTGGTTACTTGTGCTTTGCATTACAATTTGAAATGAGGTAGTGTGATGCTTCCAGTTTTTTTTTTTTTTTTCCATCAGTATTGCTTCACTATTTGGGCTCTTTTTGGTTCCATGTGAATTTTAGTTTGTTTTTTTTTCTGTGAAATATTATGTTGGCACTTTGATAGGAATTGCACTGAATCTGTAGATTGCTTTGGGCAGTATGGCATTTTAATGATATTAATTCTTCTGTTTCATGAGCATGAGATGTCTTTCCACTTATTTGTTTCCTCTTCAATTTCTTTCATCAGTGCTTTGTAGTTTTCCTTATATTAAATTTATTCCTAAGTATATTTTTATAGCTATTCTAAATAGGATTGCCTTCTTGATTTCTTTCTCAGCCAGTTCATTATTGATGTATAGAAAGGTTACTGATTTTCATATGTTGATTTAATATCCTATAGCTTTACTAAATTCATTTATCAGATCTAAGAGATTTTTGGTGGAGTCTTTAGGTTTTTCTAAATATAAGACCATGTTATCTGAAAACAGGATAATTTGATGTCTTCCTTTCCAATTTGGATGCCCTTTATTTCTTTCTCTTGGCTGATTGCTCTGGCTAGGACTTCCAGTACTATGTTGAATAGAAGCAGTGAAAGTGGGCATCCTTGTCTTGTTACAGATCTTAGTGGAAAGGCTTTCAGTTTTTCACCATTCAGTAAGTAAGAGATAGTAGTTATTAACCCAAGTATATCTCATAATAAATGAATATGACATTAGCCTGCAATGAAACTTTTTAAGACCATTTCCTCAGTCCTTCAAAGGATCACAAGGAGAAGATGAGTCATTAGTCAGTGGCTCAATTTTTCAAAATATAAATCAATGTTCCATAGTAAAATTAGCCTCTATGGATAAAGTGAGGTGGCCAAAATGATCTATAAAAACTTGTCTCTTGTTAATTACTTCCCTATAAATCTGCCCCTGCTATACTGCCTTCTCATATCATTAAATGATACCCCCATTCATGTATTTTCTCAAACTTATAACTAGTGATCCCCCTTAACTCATGGACATTCATTTACATTCCTCATCTAGTCCATCAGTAAATCTTATTAGGTGTTCATACCAAGTAAATACTTAAAAGAAAAAATTCTACCACTTCCACCACCAACACCATGGTACCATTGCCTTTCAGTGGACTGCTTCAATATCCTCCTCTCTGCTTTCTTGTCTCTACTCTGTCTCACTGCCTTCTCACCCCTCCATCCTTCCAGACTTGAACACCAAGATGCCAGAGCAATATCTCTGGCATACAAATGCTATCAGGGGCTCTTTTCTTTTTAAAAATCTCTAAAGCTTTCCCTTATATTTAGAATATAATCCAAGTCTTTTCCATGTTCTACAAGGCCTTGCCTGCATAGCTTTCCCTGAAATCATTGCCACTCTTTTCTTATGTCAGTATGGCTACAATGGCTTTTTGCTATCCCTGAAAAACGTAAGTGTACTCCTATCTCAACAGCTCCTTCGCATTTGTTCTTCCCTCTGCCTGGAATAGACTTCTTCCAGGTATTCACATGGCTCATTTCCTCCCTTCACATATATATGTTTCATATGATCTTCAGAGTGAACTTTCCTGATGGTATTCTCTAAAATAGCACGTACAATAGTCTCTATCTCGTTACCTGGTTTAATTTTTATAGTACTTGTAATCACCTGGCATTATATTGTGTATATGTTCATTTGCATGTTTATTTTACGCCTCACTCTCCTTGGGAGTATTCTGTCACTTTGGCATGACTCTTAGATCAAGGTTATCTTGTATATGTTGTTAGTTTATTTATCAATTTTCTCACTGTACCTGTTTTGCTCAGTTGCTTTGTCATTCACTCTTTGAGGCTTCTGAGGTTCCATGACTCTGTTGTCAGTCACCACAATTGTTTGCAACAAAAAGGAGAAATTTTGCCAGCCCAAAGCATTAGAGATAAGTGGAAAATAAAGCAACCCTTTTCCCCAAGATGGATTCACCTAGTATATGTTGATGTTTTATTCTATCCATTTCTTTCTTCTCTAAGGACCATGAGATTGTGTCTACATGGTACAGCTCTCACAAGATATATGTTCCACTGTTAGAAACTAATGTTAAAACAATCCAGGCCAAAGAAAGCAAAACTGAAGTCCCACTTCTGACTCATTCAGAGGCTGAAGCTTTATGGGTGATCCAAGTTCCCTTAATTTTCTATAAAAACAGGCAGTTGCTTGTCAGTTCTTTTAAGGTAAAAAAAAAAATGTGCAAACAACCCGTTATAACATGGACTGAGTCGGTGGAATTGCCACAAAGCATGTTTTAGTGTCACCTACATAAATCTGAGAATTAAGTGGGGTCACAAAGAAATTATTTCTGAGTATAGCACTCACCATAATGCATCATAAATATGTTCTCATCTAAAAACATCCTTGTGGATGACTCCATGTCTTATTCATCCTTTTACCTATAATTTAGTAGTTACTATTTTAAGTATTTGATAAATGCCTTTGAAATGGAATTATGGAAGTATTTATAATTATCTAGAATGTAAACTCTGTGAGAATTTATAATCTTTTAATGTGTTTTATTTACTTTTGCATCCTTTGCAATCCTTGTACATTGCTTTGCATATTTAAGTCTTTAATTTTTTTCAAAAATTTTTATATTTAATTATTATGGGTACATAATTGTTGTATATATGTATAGGGTACAGGTGATGTTTTGATATAGGCATACAACTCAGGGTAATTAGGGTATTCATCACCTCAGGCATTTTTCATCTCTTTGTGTTAGGAATATTCCAATTCCACTCTTTCAGTTATTTTAAAGTATACCCTAGCTTAATGTTGATTATAGTCACTTTGTTGTGATACCAATTATTGTTCATTCTATCTAACTATCTAACTACATTTTTGCATACATTAACCATTCTCACTTTATCCCCCTCCCTGTTACCCTTTCTAGCCTCTGGTAACCATCTTTCTACTCTGTCTCCATGAGATCAATTGTCTTAATATTAATAATTAGCTACCACATATGAGTGAGAACATGCAAGATTTGTCTTCCTGTGCTTGGTTTATTTCACTTAAAATAATGTTCTTCAGTTGCATCCATGTTGTTGCAAATGGCAGGGTTTCATTCATTTTTGTGGCTATATAGTATCCCATTGTGTAGATGTACCACAATTTCTTTATCCATTCATCCACTGATGGACACTTAGGTTGATTCCAAATCTTGGCTATTGTGAATAGTGCTGCAATAAACATGGGAGTGCAGATATCTTTTTAATGTACTGATTTCCTTTCTTTTGGATATGTACCCAGCAGAGGATTGCTGGATAACATGGTAGTTCTGCTTTTTTAGTTTTTTGAGGAACCTCCATACTGTTCTCCATAGTGGTTGTATTAATTTACATTCTCACCAACAGTGTATGAGTGTTTCCCTTTCTCCATATTTTCTCCAGCACTCATTATTGCCCATCTTTTTGATGACACCATTTTAACTGATGTTTTTGTTAGAGTGAATTCTTGAAGAACAGATCAGTTCTCCTGCTATGGCAACTTATGTGGGAAGTGTTAATGATTCTTAAATCTGGGTCAAAACCACTTTTGAACCCTTGGTTAAATATCCAGTTCATTATTTCACAAATAGTAATATTTTTCTTATCAGGCTATATAGGCTGCTAAATGCTGTTGTCCCAAACTTTGATGGATATAATTAAAACAGATTTATTTTTCATCTACTATATGCAAACATTTACTCTGTATCCTATTTAATCCTCACATCAATCAATGTGGGGAGACCATTTATGTCATATTTGACATAAAAGTAGACTGAGACTACAGCACTTTAAATAACTTTACAAATTACCAAATCAACAAGGCAGAATCAGGAATTATTAGTATGATGTCTCCCTCAGAGCTAAGTGCATGATCTTCCTACTTTAACACAATTCTTCCAAGAAACAAAGCAAAGAAAGGAACTAGTTCAACTAAATTATAAAAATTATCTATGGTTTTGAAAGAGTAAATTTTGTGATAGAATAAGTATCTAAGAAGTATTGAATATTCTCAATAATATGTGAGGGATTAAAATTAAATTTTGAGGGGTGATTGTTCAACAGAGAAAGGTATGTTTATCCTAGATACTTCAAATTTCTCTCATCTTTAAGAATATTGGAAAGACTCAAGAATCCTGGCCTATTTACTCTGGGCAGTTGTCATCTTTGTTTTAGGAAGACAGTGTCCTACTTTTTACTGTTCTGCAACTCAAGTGTACAAAGGATGGAGAAAAGAGGGACTGCATTCCT
Organism: Lepilemur ruficaudatus; assembly: GCA_963574885.1. Lineage (NCBI taxonomy): Eukaryota > Metazoa > Chordata > Mammalia > Primates > Lepilemuridae > Lepilemur > Lepilemur ruficaudatus. The sequence continues at coordinate 4,863 of CAUYRT010103671.1, forward strand.
TCATAAATAGTTAGAGAACCTAATTATAGACAGGAATCAATCCTGTACACACTTTCATGTATACCAACTTCTAGATATTTCTAACTGGCACCTGGTAAGCAAGATTCATGTCCTTAAAATTCCCCTTCTACTCTGTAGAATAGTTTTATCAATTGAGACATTAATAATTCTGTAAGAGAGATCTGTTATTATTTTAAATGATTATCTCAGCTTTAATGGTGTTATTAGGGTGTTCTGAAGAACAAAATGAAGGCTCAAAAGTACTTTTGTTGGTGGATACAAAGCTATATTTAATGCATAATTGGTGAGACAAACATCTCTACTATAATTTTGTATTTTGGTAGACAAAATATGATTAGGATTTAAAATCATCTTGTGCTTCACATCACTACTGTTGGATTTTCTTTAGTTGTCAAGTCATTTCAGTTGTGAGTGAGTGTGTGTGTATGTGTATGTGTGTGTGTTAGAGAAAGAAAGAAGTGTCCCCAAATAAGAATTGTTTTCTTGACAATAAAATGTCAGTTGGCCAAGTCATGGTCTGATGCTAACAACCTTGCTTTTTAAATTTTAATTTGTTTTAATTTCCCACCAGTTTCATCTTTGCCAATGCAGAAAATAAAGAGGGTCTTCTGTTTGAGTATGTGTTCATCTTGATTGGCCATTACCATTCTTGCATTTGTTTTCCAGATTTTTTGTCAATTCAGTTCAATTAATATTTATTAAATACCATGATGTACCAGAAACAATCAAATAATGGATAATTCAGCTCATATCTTTTTTACATGAGCTGATTTGGTCACCTTCAAATGACTCTGGAACTGAGCTACATCTTATCTTTAGTGGTCACCTCTTTTTCACAGTCATTTTACCAATGTGTCAAGTTAGTAGTTCAGCTGTTGTGTTATATGGAAGTTTCCATTCACTTCTATCAAAGACAGGAAAATCATATGAGAAATGTGTTTAATTGATACCCATCATAGCATAATACCAAAACATGACACAGATGATGACAGATTACACTGCAAGAACTCTCTACTTTAGGTTATGATGACTTAGCTGCATGTTTTCTTTCTTCTAACAGATTGCACACACCTTGAGGGGAGACTTTGCACAGGCCTTTGTGATAGTTGCCTGAGAGAATTTTCAAGGAGCATATAACAAAGAATTGGAAAAAAAGATCTAACAAGAATTCCGACTTGAATTTGCTATGTTACCTTTGGCAAGCCATTTGATCTTTTTATACCTCAGATCCTTGATCTCTAAAACAAGGGAGTTGAATCAGCCCAGAATTTTTTAATTATTTTTTTAAAGTACAGAGCACTGCAAGGTATAAGGGAAGAAATAAGAGAAATTCCAAAGCCCCTCTCACAATGTCTGGTACATTGTAGTGTTTAATATTAATTTATATCATTTGAATTGAATTTGTGTGGTAAACATCTGGGGAAAATACTGATGTGTAAGATAAATAAAAGTAGAATTACCCTTGTCAAAGAGGAATGGATGACACGATGAGGCATGAAGCCAGTGGGCCACCTCCATTTCCATTTTCAATTCACCTGCCCAGAGGGGCTTACTGCACATCATACAGTTTTAGAAAACATGATTTAAAAATCAAAGAACTTAAGCACATAAATCTGTCTGTCTCTAACATTTTATGATTCCGTGACTGAGCCTCAAACAATTCCTTTGTTAACTTGTAGTTTGTCACATGAGAGTAATATGAAAGATCTTAAGGATGTAACATTATGCCAAGAGTGGGTGGCAGGTTGGGGTGGAGAGCCACAAAACCATTTTATATTTCTGAACAAATGTGCTACATATGGATTTTTTTTATCTTTCTCTGTAGTTCTTTATTTTTGCCTTACCACAAACTAGTGTGGGATGTGTTTAAACAGGGAACATTTCTCTCAGCTTCTTTCTATAACACACTGTCAAGTTGTCTACTTATAACCACATAATCATAAGATTTTATAAACTGACTTAATTTACTGAATAAACCAAGTATTTTCATACCATAGTTGCCTTTGAAGTTCACTGAAATAATTTGATAGCCAGAGTTTAATAAATGTGGCTTTTTGACCTATTAATGACAAACTATTTTGCCAACATGAATAAGCCGATTAGGTGGTAGGAGAATAAAATCCATTAAGATCACTTTAGGCAAGAAATAAATGAATTTAAGGTTAATCAGAGTGATGTCATATCTTTGAGAAGAATTTCAAAACCATTGATCTCATCCTATTACCCAAACTTTCCTTTGCCCTTTATTTTCATCCCTTGTTAAATAGTAATAAAAATGAATGAATAATGCTTTCAATTAGTTATGAACAAAAGCTATCAATCATATGTGAGGTTGGCCTCCCAAACTAGGACTCAAAACTAATTGTTTTTTTCCCCTTATTTGTGATGCATTATCTCTTTGTACTGATTGTGTTTTCTGTTAAAGAGAAATGGAGACAAACTGTGGAAGCAGCTCCAATTTCTTAAATCTCTTGGCAATAAGTATATGTGGCCAACTCCTGGCAGTTCTGTTTAGATCAGCCTTCCAGTTAGTTATCAACCAAGCTGGCATGTCCTCCTGGCAAGGAAGAAAGAAAGCCCTCAAAGCAAAAACATTTAGTTCAGCAACCCTTAATTGATCGTTTCTGTACTTGATACAGAGTAGAAGTTGCAGTGACAGGTTTCAAGGGACTTAGACAATTCAATCAGAAAAGGCGGGGTATGGGGGGAAGCTTAATGAAGGAGAACTGACTATTTGTCTAAAGTCTAGATAGTCTAGTTTGGCTAGGAATGAAGTATGCAATAGGGAAACTATCTTTAAGAAGCCTAATAGCAAACTCTTAGATTTGTAGGCTAATAATTGAAATTGATGAGAACATAAAGAACAAATGTGCAGAAGCTTAAAATCGAAGAGAGTATATCCTGGAAATTAGCAATAAGTACTATAAAATGTAATGGATAATAGTAATAATAAAAGGGTTAGAATAACTGGAAAATATCATTTAAAAATATTCCCTTGGTGTGGGTGTGCTTTCTTGTACTCGTACTGATTTGATACCACATTGCTACCCGTTTAGAGAATATGGACGTAGGAAATCCTTAATGTAATTACTAAATAGGAGGTTGGGGGTGATATGATCCAAGGTATAGGAATTACGAAAGGAATTAAGAAGAATGAGAGAACTTTATGCCAAAAAAATCATTAACATTGTAATACATGCCACATATATCCTGTGTAGCTTTAATTAACACAGAAAAAATGTAGGACAGCCCTTTAAAAGATAAACAAGATAGAAATTGGAAATGTTTCATGAAGCACATGCATATGTTCTTAAGGACTGACCAATCCTGATTCTGTAATTCAATAGTGTCATGTGACTGTCAATTTGGAAGTATTATATTTTACTTGTATACAATTTAATCGCTTTTCAGCTTGCCTGAAGGTGCTACCTGCTATATGTATGTCATTAACTGGTAGAGTGCTTTGATACTACTTTGAGAATGAAAAATATTTGGGAAAATAAACTGTATTCTATTCTTTTGTTCATGCAGCTTAACTGGAAGTCTCTATATTATTATTGTTGTTGTTTTTCAGCTCCTCTGACTGATAAGCCACCCAAGCTTTTGTATCCTGTGGAAAGCAAACTGACAATTCAGGAGACCCAGCTGGGTGAGTAATTCTTTAATTCTAATAAATATACTTTTCTCAATACATTCTGATAATTAATAAGCCTAGATTGTAACCTGATGAAATACTCTGAGCTTAACCAATGTGTATTTATAGGGAGCAGAATTAGGAAATGCCAGCATACCTGGACATTCTGTTCCCTGCAGTGCATGCCTTAGGACCTAACTGGATATATGGTTGTAAAAACTCATGTGCTATTTAGATGGTTGTTGAGAAATGAAATAGGCTATCGCGTCATCATATAATGTTTGAATTGTTTTTAAAACAGACAGTATATAACTATTTGACTTATAATAGCTATTCATAATTAAAATACAATTTCTGAAATTTAGGGGAAAGGATACAAATTCATTAAAATATATATAATTATCACAATTAAAACATTTTAAATCTAATGTGAACAACTGACTTTTGGCTAAGGGACTAGTAAATTTGAAACAAAAAGGCATGGGCAAAATATGCCTTAATAAAATATTCAGTTGGACACAAGGCAGAATTCTAACATAATTATTTTAGAGGTTAGCCTAGAGTTTTCAAGTCTGATTTAGCTATATTCAGTTACAACAATTTATTAAAATTTCCCCAATTAAGTATAAATATATATAGTACATTCAGTTGCATTCTCTTATGTAAGAGAAATGTAGTATGCATGTATACATCATAAAGTTCAGCAGAAATTTTTTTTGTTTTTAATGATGTGGTATAAAAGATTATCAAAAGTCTCATTATAACTGGATATTCATGTTTGTTAAAGAATTTATTCTTATATTAATCACTTGAGAGTAAAAATGCATTTACCATATACAACTAAAAAGAATCAGTATCCCATCCCTTAAGTTATCAATGTTATTGTTCCTGGAGTGCACAAAGATACGATGATAGTTTAGAACCTACAAAATTGTTGTGGTCAATGGATTGCTAACACTTGAAATGCTTATATTTGCTAACTTTGAGGCATGAACATATGCAAGATTTTTACAAGTCAGGGTGTTAATATGCTTCTTTGGTGGCAAATTCAAGCCTCTTGAGTTAATGTAATATGCATGCAAGTAGTATTATAGTTGTTATTTTGAGATGGAAGACTATAAGTAATGTTAAAACAATGACACAAATGAAACAAATAGATATACTAAAATTGTATCCAGCTCTTTATTTGTGCTATGGTATATTGAATTATATTAGAATTTATTGCTCCTTTATTAGGAAATTTTGAGATATAAATTCTCACAAGTGGCCATGATGCTTCCACAGATCTTTCAGTAACTCTTAGGAAGACGTATATCTAAGGAGTTATGCAAAACTATAAACTTTTGGGCTAAGAATGATGGGGGTTTATCATACCAGTTATCTGTAATGAACATGGCAAAAATAAAATTAATTGTATGTCTTTACTTGAACACATAATTAAAAGAATTTTATGGTTGATGGTTACCCATTGGGTTTCTTTTTATTGTCTCTGAATTTGGAATAAATTGCATTGTCCTCTACCTCCTACTACAGTGTTCTACAAAATGGAAGAATTTGTAAAGATGTTTCTAAAAACTTTACTTTCTCTTTACCAAAGTCACAAAGACTAACCACATCAAATTAAAATATAAAAATTTCTTAGGCAAATTGGAAGGTTTGACTATACATTCATTTGAAGAAATATGGACATGTCTGTTATCAAAATGCTCTAAAAATACTCTAACTCCTCTATTGTCACTGAAAAGAGAACATGAACTCTCTTTAACTACCAACTAAACTAGTGGGTTCTTTTAAACACCTTTTGTTTTATTTTCTGATTTGGTTCTTAGTGTACCAGATAAATAATTCACTAGCTAGAAAAATGTAACCTTAATCTTTGAGTTTTTGACCAACATTTGATTTGAAATAACTACTTTGCTATTATTGTTGATACCTTCGTAGTGTTGCTAGTAGATGAATAACTGATCAAAAAAGTTAAGTAAAGATAGGAGAGAATATTAAAGACAAAGACACAAGATGCCTAAAATATACTTGTTTTTTAAAATATGTACTTTGACTTTTAGCTTCCTTAAAGATTTAATTTTTGCCCTTTCTAGATTTGAAAAAATCTATCAATTCCAACAGGTTTAAAATGTGATATCAAATACTAAGAAAGGGGGACTAAGTGAAGAGTCATGGGTGGGAGTAAGGAGTGTGGCTTGCACCAGTGATAGGGAACCTATAAGTGGTGTCTACTCTTATGAGAAAGTGACAATCTTCAACAGAATTTCATTGTTCAGACCCTAGAGGGGTCTGACTCAACCTGTTCTCAAATTGAGCAATGACCACAGAAGATAATAAAACTCTTGTATGAGCTATACTATAAGAAAAATCATCAGACACTACAAAAGGCTGAGCTGGTACATATCTGGTGACCTAACTTGAGCATCCTGGCTTAGTTACACACATATCCAATCAATCCTGGTAACTGCTAGTCTATTGGTTCTGTAGTTTGTTCACAAATATATATAATTCATTACTAATGAACTTCATGAAATCCATGAAGTTCATGGAGTTGCCCTTCATCTGCAGATTTGCTTTCCTCTGCCATCTGCTGGTCATGCTTACCTTTCCCCTTTTCTATATCCTTTGTGTCCTCCTGTTCTAATTCCTTCATTTTCTTAAACTGGAAAGGATCTAATCATGATCGTTTAAACTATTTCACTGTAGAAAGCAAAAGACACTAAAAAGCAAAGCACTTAGGGAAAAGATATGTAATGGAAACTAAATTCATACAAAATACATAAATTGATGGGTTTGAATTTTCAATCAATATGTGGTTACAGGTTGGCATTTCCACTTTAAGTGGCATCTATGTGTTATTTCTAGATGTGAAAAAAAAGAAAGCTGTCCATTTTAAATAACTTTCAGGCATCAGCAAATATATAGACAGCAGTTTCTTGGGCAAAAGGCCCAGAAATCACACTATATAATTCTGAAGGTCAATCCAGGGGTGAGCCTGACTTAGTTCTTTCAGGCTGCTGTAGTCAAGGGAATCAAAAGACAAACGCAATCGTCTTGCTGAGTTTGAGCTCTGAGGATGTAATTCAGAGACGTGGCCTGCCTGTTATGGCCAGGAGCCCACTTTCAGAAGCTTCCAGAGAAGAGGATGGTATATTCCATCGCTACCAGACTTTCAAAGAGTAGAAATCCACCCTACCCTTGACCTAGTGAGACATATTATATTTTATAAATCAGAATTTACTGAAAATTATGATTAATTACTCATCTAAATGTGAATATCACCTTATTTAAATTTTTGTTTTTGCTTTAAAAATAATTATACAGGTTAATGGTAGAAATTTTGGGGAAATAGACAAAAGGATCTTGTTTTTTACACTCTACATTGTAAACACATTCTACTCCTATTAAATGTTCTTAGAAGCCCTTTTAGTGACTGCATTATATCCACGTGAATATCCTATACTTTTATATATTTGGAAATTTGGATTTTTTTCAATTCTCATTATTATAAACGATGATGTGATTATCTTTACCTATACATGTTTCCCCTGACTTTATAATTATTTCAACAGGACAGATTCCTAAAAGAAAAAATACTGGATAAAAGGAAATAGTTTTGTTAAAGGCTCTTACTACATATTTTCAGAATTCTTACCAAAGAAGTTGTATAAACCCTCACCAGAGTTACATAAGGAGTATAATAACCTTTTAATTTTTAACAAAGTAAATAAAGTAGCTTAATAACATAAAACTCTTAAGGGAAAAATCTTTCCTTTGATATACAACTCATTTCCTCCTCCTATCTTTTATCTCTTTTTCTGTCTTTACTCATTGAATACAAGTGGCCACTCTTTTTTGAGTTTATCCACATTTGGAGGATCTAGTCCATTTAGGTAAGCGTCTATGTTTGGGGAAATATAGAAATCTAATTGAATGTCTGCAATCCCTATCCATTTTCTTCTCTTGCTCATCCTAATGCTCAACTGAGATCTTCCTCTAGATTCTATGTTTCTTAATAAAGTACCCAGTAAGTTTGTGAGGTACTCTGAGCACATGAAATGTCAATAAATACTGACAATAAAGTGAACAAGGCACAAAGGACACACATCTCCAAATTTTCTGCAAGAGAATATAATGAGGAGACTGCCTAATAGTGCTCTTACTGTTCTTTACCAATTTATTCTTGCTTGTTGTTTGTTAAAAAGCAAGCACATAGTGTATCTGAGCACGTAAAAAGAATTCACCAGATGTTAACATCTAGAGGAAAGTGGTTGACAACATAATGAAACCTCAAATTTTTAAACATTCATCCTGGTAAAAAGGACACATATATATGTAATTTTATCCAGTTTAATTATAGGTTAATTAAAATAAATTGTCACACTAGAAATTTGCTAGTACTCCTTGCCTTGTTCCACCATACTGTAGTTTGCAGAATTTTAAATTTCAGGTAGAATGAGGGAAAATGTTCATAGATTGTATAATAGATCCTGATCAATATTTTTATAGGAAAACTCCATGCCATGAAAATTATATATTATTTAGTTTATTGTGTTGCTAAAATAATTATTGAAACATGCTTTACATGTTCTGGAAATATGTAAATAAATATATTGTGTGAGAAAAGGATGTGCTCTATTACAAATATGCTTGTTGAGTTTTTAATCTAATGAAACCCTATAAGAAATTATTTTATGGAGCCCTCTAACATTTGCCCTATAGATCTATATTTTCATAGCTGTTGTATTCTTTAAACAAAACACTCCTTTTTTGAATAGTAACTACTCTATATTGGTAAACTTGGGAAACCTTTTTGTATCTCTCTAGGGTAGGGAAATACTTAATATCAACACTCTAGAAATGACACAATCCAGGTGTTGAATTTGATACCCAGTTATGAAAGTGGCATGCAATACTGTTGATTCTAAAAATTAACGTGTTGCTGACTTGTGTAAGCGATGTAAAAATGACCACTCCCAGAGATAGGAAAGTCAATATTGACCAGGTTTTTCCATCTACAATTACTCTACTGGTTGTCATAAGCAAATGTAATACTGTTGACTTAATTTGATTGCATCATAGGGAGCATATAAGACATATTTTCCTTGACAAACTCAAATAAAAACCATAAAACTTCCTTTTCTACTGTGGAGAAAAACAATACCCAAAGTCCAAGGTTTTTATGTAAAATGATGTTCTTCTTGCCTGCTTAAAAAAGACATGCTGATCAGCATAGTTCTATTGCCTGAAATAAACCTTATTAGACATAAATTAGAGCTTTCAGACAAATAGACATCATAATTAAAACATGTAAAAGTAAATACATACTGGTATTATAATTATTTAAACTGATGGCATTCAGTTCTACTCAATCCAAATTTATTGTGCCTTGATAAATGAAAGTAGTAACAGCTGTTTTAGTGTGATATCTTAATTTTGAAACCAAAAAGCACCTTAAAAATTGTAGGCCAGGTATGGTGGCTCATGCCTGTAATTCGAGCACTTTGGGAGACAGAGGTGGAGGGATCACTTGAGGCCAGGAGTTCAAGACAGGCCTGAGCAAGAGCTAGATCCCATCTCTACAAAAAATAGAAAAATTAGCTGAGCATGGTGGTGCGTGCTTGCAGTCACAGCTACTCAGGAGGCTGAGGCAGGAGGATTACTTGACCCTGGGAGTTCAAGGTTGTAGTGAGTTATGATGAGGCCACTGCACTCCAGCCTGATTCTGACCAGAAAATGAATACTTGTCATATCATTATTTAAGTTAATATTTCATACCCTTAAGCAAAGGATAAATCAATAAATGGAACCTAGTATTAGTATTCATATGTCATTATGGTCATTACATGATCTAAAATATGAATCTCACAAATTCTTAAATTCAGTCTTTCTTGGGTGACAGAAAGCAAGACAAGTTTGGGAAAACAATGCAACTTTGCATGTTTGCTTTAAAAATTGCTGTGTAAGCAGAAGTTGAACTTCCTTTTTAAGTGTTAAATTCTCAAGGCCTAGTGCTTGGACAGGTTTAAAACCCCAAAAAAGATGGAAATCAAGGTTAGAACAGTTCCTATGGACCACTGATATCCAAAAGTTTGGAAGCCAGTTAAAGGACTCGTTAAAAGGCTTTAAAAACTGGGACCAGAGACAATAAAAGTGAGTCTTCACATTCTCTTACTTTGCAAAAGGCCCAGAAGGGAGAGAAGATGGGAAGAAAGAAAAGGTCCAAGACTCAGTGCTGTTGCAAAAAAAAAAATGCAGAGAGCCCACTGAAACATTGAAATTTTCAGTCCGTTAGCCACCATCTAGTTTCTTGTTAGACACAGACAAATATTATACAATTGCTCTTTTGCTATAGCACTATTTCATTTGTCACTGGCCAGTTAAGAAACTATATAAGTGTAACTCTTCACAATTTTAGACTAAGAATTTTTGGAGGTGAAGGGAATCTGGAAGTTATCAAGTCAAACCTTTCTCATTTACTGATGAAAAAAAACGGAGACCCAAAGTGGCTACATGTCTTTTTATTTTTTTACATGAAAAATTTACAAAAGCTCATCATCATCATCATACTATTATTGTCATTATTGTTGTTTTTGTAATTCAGAGGCAGCATACATCAGTGGCTTCAAGTTCAGGTCATTGTATCTAAGTGACAATCCAGCTCTGCTGCTTACTACTGGTGTATCCTTGAACAACCAGCCGTCAGTTTGCTAATCAGTAAAAAGGGTACCAAGATAGTACTGCCTCTGTAGAGTTAATGCGGGTATTTGATCATATAATGTATGTAAAAATTAATATGTTGCCTGGCATTTATTAAGCAGTCAATACATGTTTGCTATTAGTAGTCGAGATATTTTAATGCTATAAATAGAGTGCTATAAATAGATGATTCCTGAAATGCATTTTGAATGTCAGTGCATGTTTGATCATGCTTATATTCTTACTATAGTGTTACATTATGGCAACAGATTTGGGCTTTATTAAAACGGATACAATTTTAGAAAATTAATTTCCATCTCTCCTCTAAGAACACAACATGCATACTAAATTTTATACTTCAATGAAACTTTATATTATTTTAGATTACCTAATTTATCAAAAAGTCTATCCAAATGCATATAGTAAGTATATAGTTATAACAGAAGAAAGTGATGCCCCATTTTAAGAAACTGACAACTCAATGGACACTATGCCACACAAATCTATAAATGACCATCAAGGCAAAAGTAAGACAGAAAAATATTATCTTTCTGAACAAAGGAAATTCAGGTATAATATTTCTTAAAAGACATGGAAAATAATTTTACAAAACAAAGCATCAAACCGTTATGCCTTTCAAGTTCCTCATGAAGGTTTTGGTGATAGTCATATCATTTTATAGAAAAATGCTGCTTTTCCCCTGAAAAACATTGTTATCATAAAGCTTTCTAAGCCATTCTTAATGATTGAAGTTTACTAGCATAGAAAAATGCAGTGAGTATCCTATGTTAACAAGAACCGCTCCTGAAATTGCAAAGTAAATGCCAATTTATCAGAAATAAACCTATCAAAGGACGTTATGGTGTAGAATACTGAAAGAGGTTTCAGAATAAGAATATGTACCACATGACTGATGTCCATTAAAATAGAAACTATAAAAAGATTCTCATTATTTAAAAATTGAATATAAAGAGAGATGTTCATCCATAAATTTCCTCTTGAATTTTGGCTAAATAACTGAGCATTCTCAACTTATATGCAGACTCTTCATAAAAAATAACTTGTGCTTGAATACAATTATGAAAACAGGAAACCAGTATTTTATGGTTTAATGTTAAAACACTTAGCATTCTTGTCAAATCTTACTTGACCAACTTAGTATGTTCCTACAGATTTGAGAGTAAATTGAATCATTGTAATTTCAGGGAAGTGTTCCCTTCAGTTTTGATTGATCTTTAATTAGCAGTGACTTAACACGTCAGCTTTAAGAGGCTCTGTCCCCCGTCTCTTTTAAGTAGCTAATGATCAATGAAAGATTTATATGCACGAGGGAAATATGCTATTTAAAGAAATTCTGTGGTGAATAATTTTGTATAAGAACCCTTTTATAATTGAATAATCACCCCCATAACTTTTATCTGTGGTAATGCAGATTTTTATATTTTTATAAGATGAGGTTCATAGATATGAAACTGCAGTTGGCATTTCTAACTAACCTGGACAAAGGATCATCCATCCATTACCTCATGTGACTTCCCTTTGTCTATCAATCGAAAGGAATGTCCCCATTGTGACTTTCTGATTCCTCTGAGGAAATATTAAATTTTATTCACCAGCTTCAGAATCAACAGTATTTCATTTTAATCAAATACTTTGACAATTGATGTGGCAGGGTACGCTATCTAAGTAACCAGAGTATCTCATATGCAAGTATGACAAAATAGTTCCTTTTCACACGGGATGCACTTTGAAGGCCATCCTACTATATCTGCCTCAGTTTTGTTGAAATGTATCCTAATAGAATAAAGATCCGCAGTGTGATTTGTTTTTCTGTAATTATAACTGTGATAGGAGTTTTTGTTTCCAAGTTTTAAAGCAGAATTTTGTGTTTTGATTCTTCTTAAATTTGTATGATCCTTTTTATTACATCATTCTATCTATCGCTTCCTTTTATCTTGATCTTAAAGTATTCAAATTTAATAATATTTTTCTTTTAATATAAAAGTATATACAATGCAATTTGATTTGTAGCTGTATGAATGAAGTAATTACCTAAATGTGCCTAGACATATGCTCCAAAACATGCCGTATATTTACACTAGTCTAATGCACAGACTATCCATAAGGCTTTAAAACCTAAGACCCATGGCAAAATCTCACGAAGAGGCTTCCTTCTAATTTACCTCATATAGGCCCGATGCTAATTTCTCAGAAATACTAAAGATTTTTTTTTGATTCTGTAATTAAAATTTATAAAACCTAATTATAACGTATACTAACCAATTGAATAATTAAAAAAAACAACTTGATAAAGAGTTTTTGTTTTCCAAAATTCATCTGTATCGAAGTAAGTCATGGCCCAATGTTTTTGTCAGAAGATACCTCTCATTGCCAGTTCTGGTCCACAACAAGCATGAGAGAAAGTTGGCAAGTTGCTTAAGATTCCAAGAGAGTCCATAATTCCCTCTCTCTCCCACTTCTCCCCAGCAGTCGTCTCCTCAAACTCACAAGCAGGTGATAGACTCTCTCACTCTCTGAGAATTTTGGTTTCTAGCTTAACAAAAGCAGGTCACCCGCCTTGGACTTGTCTGCTGAAGAACTGTGTTTACAGAATGATTCGGCAGCTCTTTGAGTAGAAAGAGAGCAAAGGAAAGTATGTTTTTTTTTTTTGAAAAATGAAATACACTGTGTCCTGTCATAGCAAGCCATCACTAGAAATATGATACTTACAATATCACAAGTCCTAGGAAAATTTGAGATTATTGCCACAAATATTCAGTAGTAGGAAGTGATTATGTGAAATAGCTTAGGGGAAGTCCAAAAAAAGTGTTTTTGTTTTCTTGTCTTAAAAGAAAGAAATTTAGTGTTTCTGATGAATTTATTTCTGATATGATAATGTCAATTATCTTGGCAACTGTAAGACTTTTTAATTAATTGATTAAAAATGTGGCAGAAATTATTTGGGATGCAAGTAGACTATTCTTACACACTCTGCTTATTATATACTGACTGTTTGTAAGTAGTATGAATATTTGCTTAAGAATTATATATCACATATTTATTAAAGGATTTATATAAGATTATTTTAGACATAAATGTAATTTTTAATGATTATGATTTTTTGAAAAAAAATCACTTCTCTGTTTCCCATGAATGATGTGTTTTCACTCCAATGCTGTTCATTAGGATTTGCTACTAATTAGAGAGTGGGAGTGATATTTTGATATAATAGGAGCTAAATAAAACAAGTGAATCTTAGATGAAAGAAAGAGATTTTAGCTTCGGGTGAAGTTACATGTCATAGAGAACATCAGTGACTATATATGAAAGAAATATTCAATCAAAAGTAAATCCTACTATTGACAGATTTCAGGACACAAAGGACAGGATTTTATTTTCTTTTAACCACACTTCATATGCACAAAATAAATTATAGAACTGAGGCAAAATACAATTGATTCAGAGGAGAAATAATCCAAACATTTTATTTTGGTTTCAAGTAGATGCCTATTTCAAGCAAAAATTAATTTGGGGATTTTTTTTTTTTTTTGGTCAACTTCCTGTGCCTAGGCAATTTAAACTTGAAGAAATACAGGCAGGGCTCTGTTCATAAGTGACAAATCACTACAAAGGCAGAAATAGTGCTGGCCTCAAGGAGGACTGGAGCAATGCTAGACTTTTCTCTGTCTTTCCTCTCTGCTTCTCTTTGCATGTCATCATTTCTCATAGAGGTGGGTGTGGCAGGGTGAGGTGAGGGGAGGAAGACATACACACGGTGAGGGCAGTTCTTCTAACTAGGAGGAAACGTAGGTTTGGAACTTTAGCTGGAGTTTGAAATTCCCTGAGGAGAAATCCTGATTGGCCTAGACAGGGTTACAGATCTAAATTTTTGACAGGTTACTATGGCATCAGAGGTGAGGGGTATTGGCTCAGTGACTATTGTATGCTCCCTCTCTTGTGGTGAAGAAACCTGTATTTTTGTGTGAGTACATAGAGGTGTGGGGAGGTGGGAATGGAGCTTTTAACAAAGGTGGGGGAAGAAGTAATAGTTATTACAGAGTCCATCTTTTCTTTTCTTTCTTTTTTTTCTTTTTCTTTTTTTTTTTTTTTTTTTGAGACAGAGTCTCACTCTGTTGCCCCAGCTAGAGTGCCATGGCGTCAGCCTAGCTGACTGCAACCTCAAACTCCTGGGCTCAAGTGATCCTCCTGCCTCAGCCTCCCGAGTAGCTGGGACTAACAGGCATGTGCCACCATGCCCGGCTAATTTTTTTCTATTTTTAGTAGAGACGGGGTCTTGCTCTTGCTCAGGCTGGTCTCGAACTCCTGAGCTCAAACGATCCTCCCGCCTCGGCCTCCTAGAGTGCTAGGAT
>CAUYRT010103674.1:0-31817 GCA_963574885.1 Lepilemur ruficaudatus
AAAAGTGTTTCACTTACTAACTGTGGGACTTCGGGTAAGTTACTTACTCTCTCTGCATCTGAGGTTCCATATTTATAAAATTGGGATACCAACTCTGCTAAAGAGATATGTTAATGATTAAATTGGATAACATATATAAAGAATCTGGCATGGTGACAATCTGATAGTATGTGTTCACCTGAACCAGTCAAATGCACAGAGGCGACAATTGATGGAAGTGGGGAGGAGGGGATGGGTATATACATACATAGTGAGTGCGATTCGCACCATCTGGGGGAAGGTCATGCTTGAAGCTCTGACTCGAGGGGGAGGGGGAGCAAGGGCAATATACACAACCTTAAAATTTGTACCCGCATAATATGCTGAAATAAAAAAAAAAGTTAAAAAAATAATAAAAAAAAGAAAAAAAAACAAACATACACACACAAAGAAAAATAAAGCACATGATAGTCATCTTCTATATCCTCTAAATTTCATTCTTGCATTAGTTTAGATCACCAGAAGCCTACATTCTTAGATTACAGTACCTACATCTCTGTAAGTACCTAAATGCTTTCAGCAAAATATATGACATAGTAAATTCAGAAGAAGTTTACAGATGGAAGAAATCACAAGACAGACATAGCCAGGTAAAATTCACAGAGATTATTTACATGCCAGCTGGATCCATCAGAAACATCTGTATTTGGAAAGCTAATCTTGCAGATTTCAGGAATTACAGGGAGGTTGGGAGAGAGAGTGGATGAACCAGAAGTCACAGTTCAATCACTATGACTTAAGTATAAGCATGCTTTAAATCATAGAATATTTTTAAATTAATCAACTGGAACACCTTTAGACTTCAATGTGTTCTTCAGGTTAAAACAGTACCTGCTGTCCTATAACTTGTCCAACCAACTCTTTACTTTAGCTGCCTGGCTCTGGCAGGTATTTGTGTCAAGAAAGGTTAAAGGCAAGGATAAGCAATGCATGCTTGGGGGCCTAAACATTCAACGTTTGCACAATTTTTAAAGGGGAAAAAAAGGATACAAAAGGGGAAAAGATGGTGGCAAATTATGATGATATTTAAGCCATGAGATTGAGTTTAGATTCTATTCTATAATTGCTTGAGAGCCAAGGTGTTTCAACAGAAAGTGATAATGACATAATAGCTTTAGAGAGGTTAATCTGAATCTTTTTCCCTCTTTAAGAATAACTCTGAAATTAATTCAGACTTAATAAAAGCCAGATTTGACTTACACAGATTTAGCCTAGGTTGAGATATTTTCTTAAAGTCAGGATTTTACAAAATATTTGCACTTCAACTTACAGGATACACTAGAATATTAGACCCAGGGTGGGCACAGAGGATGATCCACCATCTAAAAAAGATCATTCACAAATTTGAAATTGTTACGTGAGAACAATAAATTCTTTATTTAATTCACAGAAATATCATTTCAGTGAATTTAGAGAGTACATTCAAGTTGATTATTTATGCTATAGATTTAATGCAGTGCTTCAGGCAGAGTGTATTTTTAAATTAAGGAAATGTCTTTTTCTTTTTTGGGTGGGTCTTCATTTGGGATACTAACACACTTAACAGACTAAAATATTTTAAAACAGTAGTATCCACCCAAGAACGTTTAATGTTCTTAAGACTCACCACTGGCATGTTTAAAGTACTTTGCCCACTAGTTTATCATAGTAGTTGAGAATAAAGGCTCTTCAAGTACAATACTTGAGTTTCAGGCCTACCTTCAGCACCTGTGCAACCTTGGGCAAGTTCATCGCTCTGGGCTTCAGTTTCCTATCTATAACATTAGGACAATATTGGTATCAATCTTTTTAAACTGTGGGGATTACTTATTCATGGTAAGTTAGTTCATGTAGTACACTTAAAACTGTTCATGATACATGATGTAAGCTCAATAAATAGTATTTGTTATTCCAAAGCCCCCCACAATGTGCTCCTATATGCCTAAATAGCACCACGTCCGACCACTCCTTAACTGGAACTGGATTCTCCATTCAGGCCACTCTTCTTGCTTGCCCTAGGTCCATGACGGTAATACCTGCATCTACATCTTGTTATGCTGTGTCAACCCAGTCAACCCCTCTCCCCTACTCAAGGGTTTACTCATGGCCTATGTATGGTTCTCCATGAAACCTTTTCAGTTTAGTTTATTCATCTGACAGTTACTTACTGAGCACTCTACTGTATGTCAGGTATTTTACTAGACACTAGGGATATAACAACGAATAAGATAAAGATGGTCCCTCTTCTCAGCTGGAAATCCTGAATAACTGACATGTACCGTGAATCATAAAGAAAAAAAAATAGGTTTTTCTCATTTATTCAAGATTTAATTGTTGAAAGCCTACTATATGCCCCAAAACTGATTTAGAAGCCAGGGATAAAGCAATGAACAAAAACATGTCCTTATGAAGCTTACCTTCTATAGCAGGGCAAATAAAAAATAAAAAATTTAAGTTATATAACAATAATAAATGCTTTAAGGAAACGTATTGTAAGGAAGATAGAAATCACAGGAGAGGAGGTTACAATTTTAATTAAAGTGGCCAAGACAGGCTGCTCCAAGAAAGTGGCATTTCAGCAGATATATGAAGGAAAGAAAACAAGCCACGTAGCTATCTGGGGAAAGAGCACCCCCAGCAGAGAAAACAGCCAGTGTAATAGGCTTTATTGAAGGAGAATGCCTGCTGTGCTCTAGAAAGAGTAAAGAAGCCAATATAGCTGAAAGGAAGAGATGAGATGAGGAGAAGGAGAGAAAACTGGCAGAGTAATGGAGGGACAGATCCCAGAACCACATGGGTTGCAATTCTGCAAACTCACTATAGAGTAGGCAAAGGTAGAAGCCAGGATAAAGTACAAAGGCTACTGCAATATGGGGAATAAGAAATAATTAGAGCTTAAACAAAGGTAGTAAGTATGAGAAATAGTTGGAATCTGGACATATCTTAGAGGAAGAGGCCCCAGAATTTTTCTGAAGGATTAGATATGGAATATGAAAGAGAAAAGAAATGGTTAAGAAGGAGTACATGGTTTCTGATTTGGATGACCAAATAATAATAATAATAATAATAATAATAATAATAATAATAAAGTTGTCATTAACTGAGAAAATTAGGTTTGGGAACTGAGATCAGGAGTTTATTTTGTGCCTGTCCATTCTGAGACACCCTCTTACAGGTAGAGAAACAGAGTGGGTAGTAAAATTTATTAGTCCAGAATTCAGAGAGATCTGGCCCTAATATAAACTTTTGGAGTCAGTAATGGCTACACAGTATTTAAAGCCTTAAAACTGGAAGAGATCACCTAGGAAGTAAATATAGACAAAGAGAAGAGAAGCTGACCAAGAACTAAACCCTCTGATTACTCCAAAATAAGAGATCAAGTAGATAAAAATGAACAATCAAAGTGGATTAAGTAGCAGCAGCAAGAGAAGTAAGAGGAAAATCACAAGAGTATGGCGTATTGAAAGACAAGTGAAGAATGTGATTCAGGATGAAGAGATTAGTTGTGACAATACTGATGAGAAGGTGATAATATGAAAAGCCAGAGCTAAAAATTGAATTTAGTTCCCTAAAAAATATTTGTGTCCTTTACAAGAGCATTTCTAATGGCATAGTGGGGTAAAAGCCTTATGAGGAAAGAATGAAACTATTAATATATAGACAACTGTTTAAAGGAGTTTTGCTATAAACAGAATCAGATGAATAGAACAATATCTGGAAGTGTTACAACCCTTTAGGATGAATAAGTGGACACTTGCATTGCTAACAGGAATGATGCAGTAGTAAGGGAAAAATTTATGATGCCATTAGAAGGGGAGAGAATTGTCAGAACACTGTATTTTTTTCTTTTTTTAAAATTTCTTAACATTATGGGGGTACAGACATTTTGGTTACATATATTGCCTTTGCATCGCCCAAGCTAGAGCTACAAGCGTGCCCATCCCCCAGATAGTGTGCTCCACACCCATTAGTTATTAATTTACGCATCCCCTCCACCCCCCTCCCACCTGCCTAGCACTCGATGAATATTACTTCCACGTGTGCACCTACGTGTTGCTCAGTTAGTGCCAATCTGATGGCAAGTACATGTGGTGCCTGTTTTTCCATTCTTGTGATACTTCACTTTAAAGAATGGTCTCTAGCTCCAACCAGGATAGTACAAGAGGTGCTAATTCACCATTGTTTTTTACGGTTGAGTAGTACTCCATGGTACACATATACCACATTTTACTAATCCATTCATGTACTGATGGGCATTTGGGTTGTTTCCACATCTTTGCAATTGTGAATTGTGCTGCCATGAACATTCGAGTGCAGATGTTTGTATCATAAAATGACATTTTTTACTTTGGGTAGATGCCTAGTAGTGGGATTGCTGGATCAAATGGAAATTCTATTTTCTTTAAGGTGTCTCCATAATACTTTGCATAGAGGTTATACTAACTTGCAGTCCCACTAGCAGTGTAAGTAAGAGTGTTCCTATCTCTCTGGATCCACACCAACACTTGTTGTTTTGGGACTTTTTGATAAAAGCCATTCTCACTGGAGTTAAGTGAAATCTCACTGTGCTTTTAACTTGCATTTCCCTGATGATTAGAGACGTTAAGCAATTTTGTATATGTTTGCTGGCCATTATTCTGTCTTCTTTTGCTAAGTTTTTGTTCATGTTCTTGGCCCATTTATTGATGGAGTTGTTTGATTTTTTTCTTGTTAATTTTCTTACGTTCTATATAGGTTCTAGTTACCAGCCCTTTATCAGATGTGTAGCATGTGAATATTTTTCTCCCATTCTACCCATAGATTTTACGCTACTATTTATATTTTAATATCAGTATTTACATTACTATAATTATTAAATATCAGACAATATTATTGTCTGAATACATTTTATTAATATGTTTACATTTTCATTTTATTAGCTACTTAAAGAAATCTATCGTTATCATAATCATAGAGAAGAAAAATACTTTTGTACTAAGATCATGTTCACCTAGATTCTAATATTAACTTAACCAGTCTTCTAGCTGCCTTACTGACCCCTTTCAATCAACTGTCCGTTGCTACCAGAATGATTTTTCCAAAACATTAATTTAAGTATGTTATTTATCTCTGGAACACTTTTTTTTTTAAGGTTTGTTTGTTTCTTTCAGGTCAGTGAGAGGGAGTATAAGTCTGAGGGGTGAATACCTCCAATACATCACTTATATCCATTTCTCCCCAGGACTGTGGGATGTTAAGCCTTAAAAGGAAGTGAAGAGAGCCTTTCATTTCTCTCTCTGCCTTCACATAGGATTAGCAAGAGGGAGCCCATAAGACAATGCTGGGCTGAGTATCTGCATAGCCCCTACCAAGATCTGTGCTCAGGGATGGGGACACAGAGGTACAAGGTGATTTGTACACCAAGCTCTCTATCTCTGGAACAGTTTAATAGCTTCTCATTGCCAGTGCACAAAACCCCATACTCTTGTAGACAAGGCAGTTCCATTCTTTCCTCTCTAGGAGCATCTCTTACTCCCTCTTTTCTTGCCATCATTGTTATAGCTACACAGAATTATAGTTCTCTGGATATCCCAGGCTCCACATTTGTTGAAAATTTGGCTTTAAAGGCTTTAGAATTTCATTTATTCTTCAAAATTCAGCTCATGTCACACTCTGGGGAGGCTGTCATGATTCCCTTTACTCTAGGTTAGGTGTCTTTTCTTTGTATTCCTACAACACTCCATGTTTTCCTCCATCACAGCATGTATAATGTTACACTGTATTTGTCTGTGATCAATTTCTATATCCCCGCAATGCATTCCTTACAGGTAGAGTTTATGTCTTGTCAATTAGTCAATGCGATAACATACCAGAGACACCATGGCCCAACCAGTCTTGTTATAGATGAACTCCAAGTTGTTCCTTCTTAAATACAGCAAACCACCAACAAGCGACACTAGCAGGGCCAAAGCAATGGTGCCAGAGTAGTTGGGTGGTCTGAAAACTCGAATCTGAAAAAATGCAATGAAAATTTTAAAAGTGAAAGAAAAATATCAAATTTTTCTCTTGACTACATTCTACTCCTTCCAATTTTCAAAACAAAGAATTCAGAAACACTCTACCCTACTTCTTACACCTGGCACTAATACAACTTCTACACTCTTTATAAGTCAAAGCATATATGCCTTAAAATATCATGGCTGAGAAATTACCTACATACTACATATACTAGTTAGGTAAGGATTACACAAAATACTAAGACTTCACCACTACATGATATATCCATGTAACAAATCTGCAGATGTACTCCCTAAACATATAAAAATTTAAAAATTTGGCTGGGCACAGTGGTTCATGACTGTAATCCCAATGCTTTGATAGGTCAAGGCAATAGGATCATTTGAGGCCAGGAGTTCAAGACCAGCCTGAGCATCATAGTAAGCCCCATCTCTACAAAAAAATCAAAAGAAAAAATTAGACAAGCTTGGTGGCATGCGCCTGGAAACCCAGATCCTCAGGAAGCTGAGGTAGGAGGATCGATTGAGCCCAGGTATTGAAGGTTGCAGTAAACTGTCATTGTGTCACTGCACTCCAGCCTGGAAAACAGAGCAAAATCCTGTCTCAAAACAAAACAAATAAAAACACACATACACACACAAAAATAACTTTTTAAAAATTAAAAAAAGGAGAGATTATGTTGTTAGAACATGTTTCTTCGTCCATTGGGCCCTATTAGGCCAAATAGAGAAATTCAGCAATAAAAGACAAATGTAAGCATTCTTTCTTTAAAACAAAAAATCATGGCTGTGTAAAGCGACTTCCTCCTCTCATTTAGGTGAATATACTCAAGCATATGTAAACCTTATTTAAATAACTCAACCCAGAGTTGCTCTGGTTCCACCCCATGGAAAATGGGATCATCTAGTAAATGTTAGGGGTATGATGAGGGTGTAATATTTGTATCATTTCAAATTGGAACTTTTTATACTGCTATTTTTTGACAGCTTTGTTGAAATGTGATCTGCATACCATACAATTTACCTATTCAAAGTGTACAACTCTTGTACTTTTCAATGGTTTATAAAGTACTAATGAACCATTATTCTAAAAATCATCTGAATTCACCTAACAGTCAAAGTTGAGTTTATCACTTACGGCTATCAAACACAGATCTCTCTACACAAGCAGAGATTATCCATAGAGAAATAAAAAAAATATATTACTGTGGCCTTATTATAATGCTCTAACCAGGCTATTATTAAAAACTAATCAGCCTATTATTAAAACTGTGGGAAATAATGAAAACATACATGAACATCTGTTCTGTCAGCAATCCACTTTGCAAGTTGTTCAGCTGCAAATCCAATTCTTTGAAGGTCAAAAGTATCAGCTCTCTTGGGTCTGCCTTTTGGAGGAAAGTGCATGAATGTAGGAGCAGAGTTCATGTTGAGCTGTAAAACACCAGATAAAAAATACTAATTGTAATATTCCAATATTCTTTATATATCAATCTAATTTTTTAAAAAAACTTTTCCTGAAGGAATTTTGGAAAGATAGCATTTATTGTGAAAATCCAAGTGGTTTTCCAGAGTTGTATTTCTGTTTTTATTCATTTTAATGCATTACTGAATGAAAAAGAACTTGTAAACTTGACTAAGTTCTCTGAACTCTCACATTTAACATATATCATTCATATTACCAGCTTTATTTCCTGTATTTTATCAGCCCTTTTATTCTTTTTCCTTCTAGGTACATTATCAGGGTAAAGAAAGAAGGAACTGAAAATGTAAAAGGAAAATATTGCAATCTGACAGTATGTGAATTACTTTACTTCTTAAGCAGTTATTAAAGAAAAAGTACTAGAATTTGATGAAAAATAAGCATATTATGGAATTAATTTAAAACAAATTATAAGTAGACTGAATTCCCTATTTAAAACTTGAAGACTTTACTTTTCTGTAATGATGACTATGCAACAGAAGCTAACCTTTCTGCTCCAAACAACTTGAATTTATCAGAGACTATAGGAGAAATCCCCAATGATAGTCTTGTTCTGCTCAACTTCTCTATTAATTCCACTGTCTTAAATTGGTTATATTTCAGAAATATTTTCTACAGGTAATTTCCATTTGAAAAGTATATTACATAGAACACTACTACCCTAGTATAAATGGTACTTATTATTGATCTAACATATAAAAAACATGAATTAGATTAATTTGCATTCAATATCAAACTACAAAAAAATACATATAGGTTAAATTTATGCTGCCAAGGAATTATGAAAAATCTCTTAAAATAAATGACCAAGAGATTTTTGGCCCTTGACTTGAAAAAAAATTCAGTATTTCCTAATAATGAGAATGAAAATCAAATTTCATATATATATCAAAAATACACATTATTATAATATATATGATTACAATTGACCATCAAGGTAAGGATACAACACTAAAAGCTTAGATCCCCATAACTAAATTTAATAACAAAGTATACAGTCAAGACCAAAATATATCCTGCTCTATATGGACTCTGACTATAGCTGTCATATGTACCAGACAGCTCCAAATCATGTTATAGAGCTTCATACAACTTAGCACAAACAAGCTGAATACCAAAAAGAAATGTCTGTGTATCAAAAATTTCTCATTTTTAGTATTGCAAATGCAATCAGATTTTCATTACTTACCTTCAAGTTATCTACATCGGTACGCTTCAAACACCACTGCTAACAATTAATAGTTGGTCCATGTTTACTATGGTTTGAAAGTTTGTCCCCATTGTAACTATATTAAGAGGGGGACCTTTAAGAAGCGATTAGGCTAGGAGGGCTCTGCCCTCATGGATGTGATTAGTGCCATTATAAAAGGGCAAGTTAGGCCCCCCTTGCCCTTTGGCCTTCTGTCATGTCATGATACAGTAACAAGGCCCTTGCCAGATGCCAGTACCTTGACATTGGACTTTCCGACTTTCCGGAACTGTGACCCAATAAGTTTCTGTTCTTTATAAATGACTTAGTCTCAGGTATTCTGTTATAGCAGCACAAAACAAACAAATATTAACTGTTATATATAATTGTTATTATATAATAATTATATAAATTATATATATATCATATGTTATATAACTATTTTATTACATAATAACTTCTTAGTACACATTTATATGTCTGGCATAGAACTAGACATCTGCATATATTAAGATCTCATTTTAATCTTCCCAATAGTCCTATGAGAAAGACACTATTATTTCCCTCTCTTAAAGATGAGGAGATAAAGGCATAAAAAGATAAAGCAATTTACCAAAGGTCACGCTATGAATAGGGAAAGATGGAATCTAAACTCAGGTCTTCTGACTCTAGACAATTCATTACCACTATATCATACTACTTTCTGAACTCTAACTCCCTGAATAAAAATTTAACAAATTTTTTCATAAACAATTTTTTACAAAAATTTTGAACAAGTTCATTAGAATATCTAATTATAAACACAAGCTCCTGCAACATGGTACAAACTGATTATAAAATATAACATGAAATAACACATCTTATATACATTATATATATAAAATTTGCCTCATATAATATATACATTATATGTCTCTGTCATCAGAAGTCTATAGTATTCCATTTTCCAGCAGTAGGCTTACATTTAATGAACATTTAGGAGTGCTGGTTAAACTGAACAAAGAACAGTTATGAGTTCCTTTCTTCCCTGTGCTTCTCTCATTCTAGACTTTGTTCATGTGTTTCCCTTACGGATACACAAGAGAAAACTACAGCCAACATGTAAATATAAGATTAAAAGAGAGCAAGTCCCCCTCATCCTCACTTCCTGCATTAGAACAATCAGGAAATCCATACTAAGGCTTAACATTCTAGAATTTTAGAGTTTTTTTTTAAAAAAATCTTATCATTCAAAGTCTTCCTCTTAATTAAAATCCACAAATTCCCCAAGGCTACACACAAAGCAGAATCCACCATGGATTTGTTTCCGAGTCCAGAGTGTCTTCCAACATACCATATTCATTAGTCCAATAGCCTAACATCAGACACTTAGCCTCAGCCAATCCTACAAAATCAGTGTAATTGATGTTGCTTTCCCAACAAGTCCTCAACAACCTAGAAATTACCAGATTTCTCCACTTGTTATTAATATTATCTTCAGATACCACAGTACTGCTGACAGTGCTTTAAAACATCAGTTTAGAGAGAGTACTTCAACAAAACATAATGTAATAGTTAGTGGGAAAAAATAGGCATTAAAAATCTTTTAGTAGTTCTCTCGCGAAGCAAAATATATACTTCCCCATTTTTGTTGATTATAATTTGTCATAAAAAATCATTAATTGCCATAACTTTTATGCATTTTTGCATTTTAAAATGAAAACTCTTATTGCGAAGCCAAGGGCTAGGTTTTGGAAAAAACGAAGCAGTTCTATACTAGGAATCCTGCTGCATCAAAATTTACCTGAGGAAATGTTTCACTTAAATACAATCTTGATTTCAACTCTCATATCTAAGCCAAACTATAAAGAAATTATGTCTAAATCATATAAAAGAATTCAACAATTATATCTAACTATGTATCTTCATGATTACACACTGCAGCCTATAGTCAGCACTCAACAAAAAGGTAAGATTTATCCCACAAAGTTTTTTTGTTTTAAATATGAATTAACTGTCAACATTTTAGAGATAGAGAAATTTAATGTCAAATTTCACATCTGGTCTTTTTTTGAGAAAGAGATCTAGATACATGTGGCCTACACATTTTCAATAGAGCTGGAGCTGAGCTGTACCTCTCACTGGGTCAAGCATGTCCCCTCCAATTTGCTGCAGTCCCACAGCACACTGCTTCCCCAACAATGACAGCAAAGGTCAGATGCATGATGTTTTGCCAATTTTATTTCTTATAGTAGTGAGGAGCAAAGTGAAATATGTGTTCCTATTAATGATTTATTTTTTAAAAAGACCAAGAATGATGTTGTTTCAATAAAAATAGGAGAAAGCATATTTATTTGAAAAAATGAAGAATATGTTTAATATACTATTAGCTATCATAAAACAAAGATAACATATTATCAATAAAGATAACAAAGATATCAGTGTGAAACTTAACAAACCCAACCCACTTTCTTCATTTAGTTTACAGGTCTATTGAGTAGGTATTAATATTGAGGCTTAAAGGCTGCTCTAGCAGCCACGTTGGACCCAGGCGACTACTTGCCAGTACAACAGACAGCATTCAAGTCTATAATGAATAGCACTTCCATCTGATGCTCTCTAAGGCCAATTTTCCTGAGATTTTATAGTGACCTAGAAGTTACATGAAATGATATTTGGTTCTTATAGTGCTATAATTCTCCTTTATAAGGATATTTGAATTAAGTATTACATATTTATGTTTTCCTTTATTAGTATTTTAATATTATAATTATTACTATTATACTATTATTATTATTAGCTTCCTACTCTGTAAGCTGCTTATAGGGAAGAACTATGTATGCTTTTATTTGACAATTTATTGTTCCTACAGTGTAGGCACTCAATACTATTTGCTGAATAGATAAATACAGAGAAACATCCTTAAAAGGCAAAATAAATTTATGGGGGAAGAAATAAGCGAAGAATGCCAATAGGAAAAGGGTACTGAAGGCAAAAAGAGAGAATTTATCTTATTCAACTAGAAACTGGCAAAGACAAATAATTAGTCTGGAAGCAAATGAGCAAAAATCCGTACTAATAGCAGTGTAATTAGTGGGGTAGTTTCTTTAAAGAACTTCATGCTTTTTTCCCATGACCTGGTAGATCATTATGCCAAAGAATATCACATATGAGAATAATTACATAGGCCAAGATACCCAAACAAATCAATGCTGGGCACTGCATTACGTTTTGCATTTAAAAGAGTCTGATCAAGTAGTAAATATGTAAAAAATTGTTAACTGTATGGTAACAGCATGATTAAGAGCTAGGACTCTGGAAGCCAGAGAGCTGAGTCAAATTCTAGCTATATATTACACTAACTTTGTAATGTTGGACAAGCAACATTCTCTCCATACCTTATTTCCTCATCTATGAAATGAAGCCAACAACATCATCTCTCTCACTGGATCATTGTGAAGCTAAATGAAAGAATGCATATGAAGCACTTAGAACAGTGCCTGATCCTTAAGCTCTCAATGTTAGCAATGATAATGACACAACCAAAGACAACTAGTATTCTTATGTCAAAGTCCCATACCTTGCTCCATAGAGAAGACTATAAATGAGAGTTTCTTAGCCTGCTCAGGTTGCCATAACAGAAAACCCCAGATTAGGTGACTTAAACAGCTGAAATTTATTTTCTCACAGTTCTGAAGGCTGGAAGTTCAAGATCAAGGGACCAGCAGAGTTGGTTTCTAGTCAGGCTTCTCTTCCTTGGCTTGTAGTCATCTTTTTGCTGTGTCCTCAGATGGCCTTTTACTCTGTGCACGTGTATTTCTGGCTGTCTCCTCCTCTTCTTATAAGGACATCGGTTCTATTGGATTAGGACCCCACCCTAAGACCTCATTTAACCTTAATTATATCCCTCACAGCCCTATCTTCAAATACAATCACATTGGAGGTTATGGCTTCAACATATCAATTTAGAGAAATACAATTCAGCCCATAACAGAAAGAAAACACTTTTAAATAAATACTTAATATTTTACCTGGAAAATTCTCTGTATCTGCCACATGGGAAGAAATAAAGTTTAGGTAAAACTTGCATTGTATTTTATATAAAATGTCACACGTTTGTGCAAAATCCTTATCACATACAATACCAAAATAAGATTAATTCATGTATACTGCAACTGCATGCTAAGAAAACACATTTCTAGTGTAATGCAAAAGTAAAAATGTGTTTACCATACTTACTAATGGCAAAAACTGTACAATGATAAAGGTAACATTGGCTGTAATTATTGTAATCACATCACAGAATTTATTGCAACTACTTATTGTATTTATTAACTTATTCAATGAATTGTATTTTTATCTTGCTAACAAGAATGTATCATCCATAAGTGACTCTGTTAAATATATTACCAAAATAAAATATAACTCTTTTACCTGTTGAAAAACATCTGTCCCCTCGTCATAGTCCACCATACTGAAGAAGAGTTTGTTACAAAAAGCAGATGAATAGCGCCAGGAGTTAGCCAGTATTTGGTATTCTTCATTAGCTTGCCTGACAAGAATAATGGGGCAGAGTAGAAATACATCAGTATTGAAGCATTAACGAAGCAGTTAATAAAACCAGTAATTCTAGGGCAAGCATTAGCCATTTTCTGTATGGACTGCAAGCAAAGACTAGTTTTTTTTAATATTTTTAAATAGTTGTTTAAAAAAAAGAGAAAGAAATATTCCTTGATATATGAAAATTACATAAAATTCAAACTTTAGTATTCCAAAATCAAGTTTTATTGCAACACAGCCCCAATGATTCATTTACATATTGCTTATTACTACTATTATGTTATAAGGGCAAAGGAGAGTAGTTGTTTCAACCGTATGAGCCACAGGCTGGCCTGGCCCTTTAAATAAAAAGTTTGCCAACTCTTGTTTTAGGGATTTTAAACATTTTTTGGCATTCCTTACACATATAAATTAAATCTAATAATTTTTAGTAAAAGATCAACTTTGAAGAACATTTGCAATTCAGTGTAACAGAAAAACAAAAACCATGAGGAAATACAAGTTATAAAATTGTAAACACAGTTATACTGCAACTTTATTTGTTCCATTTACCTTAAAATGCATTTACATTCAAAACTAAAAGTAAGCAAAAATTTCTGAGTAGCTAAACCAGATGCAACAAACAAACCCTGTTCTAATATGATATTTGCTCCTATTTGGAACTCATTTTGATTAGACATTTTACTAATTTGCCAGATGATAAAGCTCTACATTTAGATGTAGGGAGAGATTAGAAACAGGGAAATGGCATTGCTGGAAGCATGTAAGCACAGTAACAGGAACAAAAAGCAACAAGTTATTGCTAAAACATTTTTAAAAACAAAGTACGAGTGCTTGTTCCACATAATTTATCATTCTCAGAAGTTTATCCTCTCAAGTAAAACACCAATTTAGAAGACAGAGTTAAATAAAATCCACAGAACAAAATAAAACAGGTGGAAATATTGGAAGACGGGGGAAGCGGAGGGAAGGGATCTATAATTCAGTAATTACAACTTTCAAACAGGAGTCCCAGAGAGAGGAGGGAGATAAAACAGAGGAAATGATATTTCTGGAAACAATTAAATTAAAGGAGACTAAATATTCAAATTAAAATTATTTCTTAGATTCAGAATAGGATGAATGTGAAAAAAACCAACATGGAAAAATTCTGTGATATTTCAGAACACTATGAATAAAAAACAAGATCCTAACAGAAAAGGAAATAGCAGTGGATGCTATTTTATAGGGAAACAATAATGTAAATGCTGTTTATTCCCTTTCAACTTTCTAAACCAACCTAGAGAGAGAGCATGGATGTAATTACAGTCACAGTATAGAATGTAGAGGCTATCAACTATGACAACATAGGAATATAATTTACAGAATTTGGTAGGTAAAGGGGAAGAAGAAGTGATGAGGAAGGCTGTGCTTGCTAATCTTCACATCAAAAATTAGAGAATCAAGATATATAATCTATAGTTAATGAACAAGAAATACAAGGATGTATTTATTAATACTATTACAGTGATAAATAAGAAATAGAAATAAAAATCATAAAGGGTAAGATGAGTTACATCTTCACTTATCAGAACAAGAAATGTAAAGACCAAGTACACTGTATGAAATATTGTTATAACATTTAGAGATATGAAAAAAACATCAAAAGAACACAAAGGAATAACAGTGATCATTTCTGGCACAGAAGTCTGCAAATAAGTAAGTGCAAGGGCCAGAATCTTCATTTCAGACCCTTCTTTATTAAAACGAAGCACATGAGATTGTTGTGATTAATAAATATACATTTTAAGAGGCCTAAATGAGAACAGCGGTAATATGAGGTCATTTTAGCATAAAATAAAGAGCTATGGCATCATTTTATCAGAGCATAGCACCAAAACTGATCATTGTAATGATTAGTGTAAGACTGCATTGTGCTCAGTAGGCAGAAAACCATATAGTACATTTTAGAATATTTTCAATAAAAATAGTTAACAAATTTTAAAGCTTTGGTGGTTAAATAAGATTTAATCTACTGTAATTCACTCAAAAACTATTTACTGAACACCTAATAGCAAGAAGTAAGAAGCAATCTCTAAGATCTCTGGTCTTCACAGTGTTGATGTTTTAGTGAGGAGACATAAAATAAACTAAATGCATAAAAAAACTAAAAACTACGATATACTCTGAGAAAACAAAATAGTGTTATAGGAAATAATGGAGAACGTACTTAGATGGTATGGTCATTAAAAGGCTACTCAGATGAAGTGACAATAAAGCTCAAATGGCAAGGATGAAAAAGAGCCAAGCACAAAGGCCTAAAGAGGGAGAGAACCTAAGATGCTGGCAAGATGAAGCTGTGATATAAATGAGAACACGCTCTCTGTTTACTAGAAGAATACATACAGAATACACATTTACACCCTCCCTCATCTGTATGAAAAGTGCTGCACTGTGCCTCACCCAATCCTACAATCAAAACAAAGTTTAAAACAACATGAGCCCTAAAATCGGATTTGATTTTTGTTATAAGAAATGTAATATGATTGGTAAGTATTCATCATTGATTTTCAAAGAAAAAATGTATAATAACTTCACACATTGACCTGGCACTGACACATAAGTAGGTCTGAACATCTTTACATAGTAATAAACCTAAGACCAATACTGCTTTAAAAAACTCATTAAAAGGATGGCATTACAATTAAGAACACAATATATTAAACACAATTCCATTATTGGAAGTTTTTACAAAAAAGAACAGTTTAACTTTTGAAATAAAACAGAGAAATAGTAAATCAGAAAAAAACTAGCATTCTTGTCATGATGATATTCTAAGTCATGAAAATGCTTCATTCTAAAAAATAAAGAGAAAACACGCATATTTTAGTATTCAATGTCTATGTATAAATGTGTAGATGTCTAGGTCATCTTATGGAATGACCTAGACAGGGACAATGCTGAATTTCTTTTCCTCATACTTTTATAACCTAGCCCACTAGAGTCGATTAAGTATACACTCACGAACTCATTAATTCAAACCGCAGATCCATATCTGCGCCAACAATGTGCCAGGTGATGCGGGAGTGAATAATAAATGCAAGGTCCTCAATCTCTAGAAGCTCACATTCCAGTAAGAAAGAGAGGCCTCATAGAAACAAACAAATTTCAGATAATCCTAAGTACTATGAAGAAAAAAAAAGAAAATATGATAAAGAGTAATGAGGAATCAAAGAAGATGAATTCAACTTGCCTATGTACTCCGTATCATCCCATTTTTTTCAGATTTAATTTCCCAAAAACCAATTTGTATAATTTATCCTCTATTCCAAAATCCAAAAATGTTCCCCACTACCCATATGATGATAATGGGAAGAAGTCAAGGTCCTCCGTACCCTGGCCCCAAATTATATAACCTATGTCTCTATGAACATGCCACACTCAAAGGGTCTGTTTCATGAACATACCATGTCCACTCTTACCATATGCAAGAAATACACTGCTTAGAATATACTCCCTTCTTTCAAAAGCTTTCTCAAAAACTGCCTCTTCTTCAGAAGTCACTTCATATCTCTACACCTACAACAGCTGTTGATGCAACTGTCTGAAATGGAAGTTCTCAGCAACTGTGTGGCACTATTTATTTTACACATGTATCTGTTTTGCTTATATGTATCAACTGTCCAATGCCTAGGACTCAATATAGAGTAAGCATTCAATAAAGGTTTGTTAATGGTGATGATGAATATTACACTTTCTAAACCAGTCAATATATCATAAATGCCTTATAACTCAATTTACCACCTTAGAGATTTTAAATTCTAGTGAGTCTGACTAAAAGCCCATTTAGTTAGATTTACATCACAGGTTAATGTCTCTTTTAAGGCAAATGTGCTTTACTCTATGGTGTTGGGGGTAAAAAAATCACATTTTACATCTGTGTACTCTCACAAATGTATGCTGTTTGTCAAAGGAATAGTGTTCATGATTCAAAAGGTTATAATGACTAAATCATGTAATGTCATGTTAGTAATACCAATTTCATATGCAAATGCAGAATTCAGGTTTTAATCATCAATGATATTTAAACTCAACAATTTTAATATGCACTACAAGAAAAAGGGGTACACCTGACAGCCTCCATCTTTAAGAGGCTTGTTAGAAGATACATATGTACTCTCATACATAAACAAGGTCCATGTATTTTAAAAAGGAATACGGATTGTAGGTGCTATATAGCACACAGAGAAGGATCAGATCAGAGTGGGCTGGAGTAGTTACACAAAATGTGAATATGAAAAACACTGGAAAACAACAAAGGTATGTCTGGAAGGACTAAATTTATGTTAATAATAAGCAAGAAAGGACAAGAAGATAATAGTAAGGCAATAGAAACAGTATAAACAAAGACTATGTTTATGTGTTCAAGTAACAGAATATAAGCTTCATGTTAGAAAATAAGGAAAGAAAAGACTGGTAAAAAGATACACAGGACCCAGATTTATTCTGTAAACAGTGAACTACAATTATTTTTGAAAGAAGTGGATTATGCAAAATACTATTTAAGAATGCTGCATCTGGCAACTGTGTATGATATATAGGAGGAAAAGAGAATAAGTGGAAATGGCAGGATTGGGGAAATATATGAGACTATTAAATTATATAAATAAAGGTGTGACTTATTTTGTACACACTTTCCATTGGAACCTAGCAGGCCAAAGCACCCAACAAAATTTTCTAGACAATGACTTAGGAACAGCCCTAGCAAGAATAAAGAATTCCACAGGAGCCAAAGAAAATTACATTTTCTTGACTCTACTCAGAGAAAATATAATACTGACGAGGTAAATGGGGGCTTTCTTCTGTTGGATGTAATGCAGGACCAACAGGATCAGTGAACAGATCTGTGTGTCGCCGAAAAAAAAATTCAACAAGCCTAAGAAATATATACTTTAACATCAATGATATCTCTTCAGAGTACAAAGGATTTATTATAAAAAACGCCCCCTAGTAATAAAGACCCTATTCTCTATCCTTACTCCATTAACCTTTATGCTCCTCTCCACATTCCAAATTCTTAATACTTAATAAGGGAACAGAAGAAACCTAACTAATGACAGATAAAGAAATGAAGCAGATTCTTGCATATGTTATGTCAGCTTGGACTGATGAGCAAAGTAAGAGGTTACTAGTGCTTATTAGTACACTTCTGATCTCACTGCCATCTGATATTAGAAATTTGAAACCACAAATGCTCCCAGCACTTAAATAACTACATTTCCAACTCTGTTAACTAAAAAATATTTTGTTTTGGTAGTTCATAGTAACATTACAAGCCTACCTTTATGAATGTAGGGAACACTGTAAATTGTTCTAATAAATTCATATGTAGCCTGAAGAGGGCAGTCAAGCTGCATCAAAGGGATCCAGGCGGGCTTATGCAATTGCTGCAGGGCACTGCTCTGTTTAATCTGTTACATGAATTCTTCTCCATTTATTATGGAGGAAAAAAATATCAATATACAAATGCTACAATTTTATATTATAACCCTTTTTAAAAGGTGATGTAGGCCGGGCACGGTGGCTCACGCCTGTAATCCTAGCACTCTGGGAGGCCGAGGAGGGCGGATTGCTCAAGGTCAGGAGTTTGAAACCAGCCTGAGCAAGAGCGAGATCCCGTCTCTACTAAAAAAATAGAAAGAAATTAATTGGCCGACTAAAATATATAGAAAAAATTAGCCAGGCATGGTGGCGCATGCCTGTAGTTCCAGCTACTTGGGAGGCTGAGGCAGAAGGATCGCTTGAGCCCAGGAGTTTGAGGTTGCTGTGAGCCAGGCTGATGCCATGGCACTCTAGCCCAGGCAACACAGTGAGACTCTGTCTCAAAAAAAAAAAAAAAAAAAGATGATGTAAAACTATAACGAATTATTAACTCATCTGTAGTTCCACATATTTAATATATTTACTATGATGAATGTAATTTTGGATGGAATGTTTTAAGAAGCATGGTTTCTCTTTTTAATGTTATTAAAACTTCCTATAAGATAACGGATTCATATCAAACTCCCATTATATGCCTTTATAGTTACATATTTATGATGAATTACATATATAAACCTATATTATAGTTATTCCAAAGTATATCTTCATAAAACCCCAAATTAAAGAATTTTTATAGATAGTGATATACATAGATCTGGAGTGAGCAGACTCATCTATTAATTAAGGTTCTGGAATCCTGAGAACCAAAAACTGGTAAACAGCACCCTACTCAAAGATTTTTAACAGAGTTGTTTGTCTGGTTGTGCTATATATACCTAGGACCTTGCCAAATATACTGAAATATATTAAATACACTCAATGCCTTTGAAGAACTGAGGAATAAACAGTTTACTATCATACTGTAATTGACTCTGCATAATTCACTGGTTGATAAGATAAATTAAAGAGGTGTGTCTATTAGAGCTCTGTTTTTGCATCTATTTTTTTCCTTTATCAGACCTAAATAGATACCTTTCCTTGGAAAACAACTCTAACATAAAATATGATTCAAACACATATCTTAAAGCAAAAATGTATATGAACATAAAAGATACGGAATTACATACAACATGCATAGTTAGCACTCAGTTTATGAGAGACCAAGGAATTTTAGTTCTCTTTTTAAAAAAAGTTAATAAATAAACACTTAAATGTGGTATGCTAAGGAGACTGACATATAATGTATTATAGTAAAGAAACAAAATGATTTACCCATTCTTCATTTAACAAGTTTTCTACCTACTACATATGCATATGAGGCTTATAATATGTATTTGATAAATGCTTATGGCACTAATAATAAAGAATAAACAAATGGATTAATTAATTCAATGTTTGGAAGCAGTTAAGACATATAGGCCCTTGCCTCAAGATACTTCAATCCATTAGGCTAACACTTACAATCTTAAATAGTGAGTACAAAACAACAAATGGAATAAGTTCAAAACAATGTAAATCTTGTTTATGATAATATGACTAGGAACTATTATGTTATTCAAAAAAATCTGTTGAATAGATGAATTAATACATTTACTGCAAAACCTGACAAGCCAAAATGAGGAAAGAATTAATTCACACATAAATCCTGCAGTATTTTCCAAGTCTATGCTTTACCTTCATGTGGTAAAGAACAGAATATATGCAGACTTTAAAGAACTTTGTTGTACAGAATTAAAAAGGCAGACAGAAGGTTACAGAAACTGTGTCACAAAAAATGAAGATTGTGTTTTCTACTCAACTCAAAAGAATCACCACCATCAGTAACATTTATTGTGGTTAGCGTGTGCCAGGAACCCTTATTATGTATTTTGATATATTTCACTTAATCTTCACTTTTTAAAACTTTTCTCAAACGTATTTTATTTTTAATAGATTTTATTTTTTAGAGCAGTTTTAGGTTCACAGCAAAATAGAGTGAATGTCTGAGATTCATACATTGTTCATAAATAATTCTTGGACTAGGGATTAACCAGTTAACTATTTGATTATGCATATTATATATTACATATATAAACTCATCTATCTTGTGATATTATAAAATTTCATTACAAGCAACTTTTTTATCCAGTAATATTGTTCCAGACATCTCTAATTTTATTAATGGACTACTAGACCACTATAGTAATATCTCATGCTAAACACTGAAGGACTATTCTTGGAGTGTTCTATGCTCCCAGATTTTTGAGGTATAACTGGCATAGGAAAAACTGTACATAATTAATGTACACAATCTGTACAATTTGGTGAGTTGAAACATACATATACACTCATATTACCATTACCACAATCAAGGTAATGAACATTTCTATTACTCCCAAAGTTTGCTGGTATCCCTTTGTTGTTTATGGCTTTGTTTTGATTTTTGGCAAGGCATTATGAAAGAGGTAGTTGTTTTATCCTCATTTCATATGAGGAATCTGAAGCACAGAAGTTAAGCAACTTGTCTATGTCCCATGGCTAGTAATTAGTTGAATTAGCAGAATTCAAACTCAGTGAGAGATAGGTTATGATGATACCTATGGCTATGTATAAAAATACAAATACAAACTCAATTTTCAAAGTGAAGCTCCCAGTCCACTCACATCAAAAGTTATCTGGGATTTTTTAAAAAAAATACAAATTCCTGGAACATATATCACACTGAATTAGTAAGGTTGTTTTAACGGTGGGTTCTATAAATATATATTTTAGCCAGCTTTCCAAGTACCATTCACGCACACAGAAGTATCTAGGGGAAAAAACTGAAAGGCTTCTTTGACAAAGTAAATTCATTTGATCTTGTGGTAGGTTTTATTCCCCAAAGTTAAATATATTTGTTTATGTTAAAAAACAAAAAAACCCACAATGTACTAAAGTATAATAATCTAGTATAAAATAAAACAAATATAAAATCCGCCCTACCACTTTTAATATGACTTTCAAACAATGTAATATTACTCCTATTGTTACCACAGAGCCAAAAAGAAAAAACATAGCTAGCATTTGAATTCTGAAAATCTGGACCTGTGTATTGGCCTTGCACTTTTTAATGTATAAACTTGAAAAAGTCACATATACTTTCTGTTTATTTTCTCCTTTTTAGCATGACAATACTAATAATTTCTTTCTCAAGAGTTGTCATGAGGTTAAAAGCATGAGGCATATTGAAGTCTTTAGTAAATGACAAAGGGTTATACAAATCTTGCTGTGTTCAGCATCTAGCTTAAAATCCACCGAGTATTTGCATTTTCAAGTCTCATCTCCAGTTACTTTCCCTTTTATTCTCTATACCAGGCCCAAAAGTTAATTTCTCACAATAAAGTAGGCTTACTCTTGACATAGAATTTATGTGCTCTTCCTTCCTTCTCAACCGAACATCCTACATTTACAGAGCACATGATACACAATATATATGGCACACTTGATACACATGTCACATAACCATGTCTAGTGCATGGGGCAGAGAAACATGCCTCAGGAATTACTAAGCATCCTGTGTATCTTAATACTTCAATTATCACTCTCCAAAATAAACCTTTATGAACATAAAAATTAACAGACAAGACCAGGGTCCTCTCATAAAACTGTCATTTTCCTTCATGGCGTTTAAGAGTTAGGTAGTTATAAGCTTAACTATGTAATGTGAATACCGTCCAGCACTTCAACTAGGCTCTGAGATCAATGACAGCTGCAGCAAGGTCAGTTTATTCTCCATTGTCTCCCTGTTGTCCAGCACAATACCTACACGTTGTCACCATTCAATAAACATTGGTTCAAAAAATAAATGTCAGCATCAATATAATATTGTAATCATCATAGTAGTATCCAATTCCATGGTAAAAAGCTACAAGTTTATAAAATAAAGTTTCTTTTTGTCTTCAGTACTATTTAAGATTCTTAAGAGGGGGAAAAAACCCTATTCTACAGACCTGAAGAATGAGAATTTAAATAAAAACTGGTCTAGGTCTAAATATTTCTGGTCTAGGAAAGAAAAAAAATTTTTTTTGAAGAGCAGCAAATGATCAAGAGCATCTATACAGAGCTACCACAAAAAATCAGGAAGAATAACATTCTTCAACTGATAAAAAATTTCCCTAAAAAAAAAAAAAAAAATCAAGAGAAAACTGAAACATAATACTCCAACCTAAAGCAAGTATCATTAAACAAGCAGTTGAAGACATTAAAAAAAAAATTCAACTGTACAGAAAGCTCTGCAATAATCCTAGAGCATCACTTGTATTAAACAGATTATAGATGCACTCAAGTCTGAAATATTTCACATGTATTAGCTAATCCCAGAAAAGAATGTGTGAATGACATGATAGTTTCCCAGTCTTTGATAAAGTAGTAAAATAGCTTGGCTCAAGTGCCAAGCACATGGGGGAAACTTAAGAATTAAGGGCCATAAAAATATTATCAAAGGTAGAGCAGAAATGGTAAGGGCTGTAATACCAAAACCATTTATAAAGTAACATACCTGCAAGTGCTTTAAGTAAGCAGTCCCTAAACTTTTTGGCACCAGGGACCAGTTTCATGTAAGACAATTTTTCCACGGACAGGGGCAGGCATGAGGGGATGGTTTGGGGACGATTCAAGCACATTACATGTATTGTGCAGTCAAACCTCTCTGCTAATGATAATCTGTATTTGCAGGCGCTCACCACCTCAGCTCCACCTCAGATCATCAGGCATTAGATTCTCATAAAGAATGGTCAACCTAGATCCCTCACATGCGCAGTTTATAGAATTCACGCTCCTATGAGAATCTAATGCCACTGCCAATCTGACAGTGATGCCAGTGATGGGGGATGGCTGTAAATACAGATGAAGCTTCACCGCTCACCAACTGCTCACCTCCTGCTGTGTTGCCCTGTTCCTAACAGGTCACTGAGTAGTACCAGTTCATGGCCTGGGATTTGGGGATCACAGCTTTAAGTGAGTACAAGGATAATTTTATCTATACACAATTTTCACCTTATCTCCTAATTTTACAACCTAACTATGAGAGATGTGACTTTACCAGAATGAAACCAAAGGCTGATGAGCTCTTCTCCACACGGTTTTAGCCAACTATGTTCAACTCAATCAATCCCTATTAGGAAATGCTCCCTGAATAAAAGCTTTTCACAATCTTTTGAGTTTAAATAATGCCGGGTGATGGATTCCTGCTCTAAAAGACTAATAATCTTAGCTGGGAATGCAAAAGCAAAATACAAATTACAGTTCACAGGGTGAGGACAATAATGAATATGTGCACTTAAAGAAAGCATTAAACTCTAATAGCTCTGGAGTCACAAATCCCCATCCTGAGAGGTGTTAGCTGCGTGACTTTGGATAAATTACATCAACTCTCAGCTTTAATGTTTATCATCTATAAAATGGATTTTTTTCAGATATACCTTTCAGAGTAATGAGAATTACATGAGATTATATATATACTGTATATATAAAAATGACTTAACATAGATCCCTCAATGATTTACACATAGTAAACAACAGTTTCATTTAGTTGTGGGAGAAAGGATGTTAGCCAGTTAATATCTGATATGCCAATGTAATAAGTTATTCACCACCCATTTCAAATTACCTTGTAATTCATTAATTTTTTTTATTTGGAGTTCAATAGTATATTAATCTCTAACATATCACCAAAACTTTGGTTATACATGCACTTTGCTTAATTCCACATACAGTTTTTTGTTTTCCTTCAACTGAATTTATTTTCTGAAAACTATCAATCCATCCTTAGAAGAGGATATTTTGTTCTTAGAATTTGCAGTGAATCCTGGAATAGATGAATAACTTTGTGGGAGAATATATCGAAAAGATTTAGCAATTATGGAGAATATTTTCTACAGTATAATATGATAAAGGAAGTTTGGAGTTAACACTTGAGGGAGGTGAGAATTATTTCGAACAGTCTTAATTAACAACTTTATTTGGCCAAGGAGTTTGATGTTAGCACTGAGGGAGGTGAGAATTGAATTCCGAAATTTGTGAATAAACTGACTGTGTGAAGGAACAGAAGAGTGATTTGCTAAAAGGGCTTACAGGGAAGCCAAAAGCTCATTCACCAGCCTTTCAGCAAAGAAAACCAACTGGAGAATCTAAGTGTGAGTTAACTCTAGAAGAAAATTTCATTTTTCCTTAAAGAAAAGAAAAAACAGAAAACTCTCACAAAGGAAAGGACTAAGATTTTTTAATTATAGCTATGATCTTTTCAAAGACTCTACAGAATTGCAAAAGATTACAGCAGTATGTTATAGAAATGGTCTAAAAGTACACTGACACAGAAGGACCCAGGGGAATTAATTCACATAGGAAAAAAAATAAAGATGGCTGCTAATGATAGGGTGCCTTTCTTGATGTATCTATAACTCCCTTTGAGGCTTAATATTCAGAAATATAATTTGAGTAATTTTTCTTGAAACTCCTATTTACTTTTTCATCTTACTCGTCCCCTGAAGATGGCTCTGATCCACTCTGCCCACTCTCCTATGGATCACAGCACTCTCTTGGCTCAGTAACAGTGGATCGTAAGACCACTACTCAGTAGTAGATCTCAAGACTACTGTTCAATCACAATTATTTAACAGATCCTCCTCTGAAATTTATATCATCTTACAACATAAATTTATCATCTTCATCTAACAAACTCCAAGGCATTCCTCTATAAACTCAATTTTTTCCTTTCCAATGGCAATATTACCCTGAATTTCAACATACAAATTTACAATCTAGACATTACCATAGTCTCATAGTTTCTCAAGTTTCTCCATCCCATCGAAAACCATCTATATCATACTTCAGCAATTTACTTATTAAATAAACCCTTTATGAGAACTTCTTAATATTCAACCCCATCCTGCATCTACACAAAACCTATTCTTTACCCTTGTGAAAACCTAGCTTAATTGTATCAAAACTAGTTTGTCAGCTTTCCACAGCTTCCTTTGACCCCTATCCAACTTTTTTGAAACCACAGTTACACATTTGAAATATACTACCACTAGCTCCTTCTACTCATTTGCCACTTCATACTATAAAGCAAACATGATAATCCCAAAGAAGGGGGGTTCTTTCTTATAAATTGCTAAGTACTAAAGAAGAAAATCATTTATCTGCAGATTCTTCACTAAGAAGTTGGGTATTCTAGTTTCAAAAAGGGTACTCAGTGCTACCTGGTTATTCAATTAGTTAAGCCTCTCCACTTCCATTGTTCCTCAATGAAAAATAAATAAATAAAAGATGTGAGTCATGAACCTGCTACTTACCTTCCCTTTCTTTATACTGGTTCATACACTAGAACTACAGAGATATTTTTTAAAAATCAATGCCTCGGACCCACCCCAAAACAATTCTATCAGAATGTCTAGGCATGGGGTCCACAAATCTGCTCTATACTTTCTATTTGCTTTTCAACTTTTACCTGTTCTTTCTTTCTTCTCTAACACCACCCCCATCTTGATCCATTAAATTTTTTCTAATAACTTCAATCTTTTTCTCTTATAAATCTAAAATGTAAAACTTTCTTATAAAATAGGTTGTGAAAAACAAAAAGAAAATAAATAAAGGTTCTTAGAAACTCAGTGTCATTTAAAAATTAAGAGTCTATATTTAACAATCCATTTGACACCATTGACACCATAATGAGCCAAGTAAAATACTACCCAAAGGATGCAGCATTTAACAGTATGCTATGGTTTATGTTATCACAGTACATATAATTTTATGTAACTGTCAAATAAATATTTAGGTAATAAAATCTTTCTAGATTATAGTTACAAAATATAATGATCAATTAAATATATTTCTTCACAATATTGGTGATTGTAGGAAATCAATGTATTCAATTTTAAGGAAATAATGATTTCCCTAAAATATATATAGCATTACAGGGTGCCAGGCATTTTTTTATTTTTAGTAGAAACTGAAGTGTTATACCAAAACGGCAATTAAGGTGGTATTTTTCTCTGAATAGGGCTTTACAGTATCCCTTAAGGTATATATATTCTCTCCTTGTGTGTCAGCCCAATTTTGACAATAGTGTTAATACCCACTTGAGTACCAGTCCTGAAATGTAATAAGCAGGGAACTCAAAATCACCTAAAGTGCTGTTTTTCAAAATATGTTGTTCACCCTCTTCTCTGCCCACTTCTAGCCATGCCCCAACATACACTCATTATTAGGACATCATAAGATCCTTTTTTGAAATTTCAAACTTTCCTTTCTGTAAGCTAGTCTGAGTGAAACTGATTTTTTTCATTGATCCAAGTTACCAATAACTCCACTAGAGCTCAAAATGGCTTAAAAGCCTACAATGAATATATAGTGTGGCGAGTCCTGGAACATAGAGTCTCAACACAAAAAGTATTTGTTATTGGGAAGAAAATGTGTTCAGCCAAAAAGAAATAGACAATCTGTGCTGTCCTCAACCACTGAGGAAATGGAATAGGTAATTTAAATGCTCCTGAAAAAGAAATCCCCAGGCCCAGATGATTTTACTGGAGAATTCTGTCAACTATTTAAAGAAGAATAAACACTAATTTTACACAATCGCTTCCAAAAAATGAAAAAGGGAACATTTCCCAATTCATTTCATAAGGCCAGTATTATTACCCTGATACCAAAACTAGGCAAAGACAATATAAAAAATGAAAACGACAGACTAATATCTTTAACGAACTTAGAAGCAAAATTCTTCAACAAAATACTAGCAAATAGAATCCAACAATATATAAAAGAATAATATGTCACAATCAAATGGGATTTATC
This sequence comes from Lepilemur ruficaudatus, assembly GCA_963574885.1. Lineage (NCBI taxonomy): Eukaryota > Metazoa > Chordata > Mammalia > Primates > Lepilemuridae > Lepilemur > Lepilemur ruficaudatus. Next base: position 27,500 of record CAUYRT010103674.1, read on the forward strand.
CTAGTATGCAAGATTGTTTCAACATTTGAAAATCAACGTAATCCATTATATCAACAGGCTAAAGAAGAAAAAATCAAAAAATTAGCCGGGCATGGTGGCACCTGCCTGTAGTCCCAGCTACTCGGGAGGCTGAGGCAGAAGGATTGTTTGAGCCCAGGAGTTGGAGGTTGCTGTGAGCTAGGCTGATGCCATGGCACTCTAGCCCGGGCAAGAGAGTGAGACTCTGTCTCAAAAAAAAAAAAATAACAAAAAATAAAAAAATAAAAAATAAAGAAGAAAAAATCATTTCAATTGACACTAAAAAGAACTGACAAAATCCAACACCCATTCACGATAAAAACTCTCAGCAAACTAGGAAAAAGAAGAGCTTTCTCAACTTGATAAAGACCTACCAAAAAAAAAATCTACCAAAAAAACCTACAATAAAAAGGTCTACAAAAAAACCCTACAGTTAATCTCATACTTAACTATGAAAGACTGAATGTTTTCCCTCAAAGATCAAACCGTAAAAGGTAAAACTAGAAAACTTCCAGAAAAAAAAACATAAAACCTTTAGGATCGAGGGCAAGGCAAAGAGTTCTTCAATTCTACAAGAAAAGAAAAACTATAAAGGGAGAAACTGATCAATTGAACCTCATCAAAACTACAAAAGACTCTGTAATAGATACTAAGAAGAAATATTTGAAAATCATGTATCTTACAAAGGACTAGTATATAAAGAACTCTCAAAAATCAATAAAAAATCCAATTAGAAATGGGCAAAAGACATGACCAAATAGTCCACCAAATGATATACAGATGATAAAGAAGCACATGAAAAGATGTTCAACTCCATCAGCCATTAGGGAAATGCAAAATAAAACCACAAGAAATATCAATATGTATCAGAATGGCTAAAATAAAATAGTGACTACACCAAATGCTGACAAGGATAAGAAGAAACTAAATCACTCATACACTGCTGATTGAAATTTAAATGATACAGCCACTCTAGGAAACATTTTGGCAGTTTCTTACATAATTAAATATGAAACTGCCATACAATCCAGCCACCACACTCTCTGGCATTTATCCCAGAAAAATAAAAATGTAAGTTCGACAAAAACCTTCGGATAAATGCTCATAGCAGTTTTATTTGTCATAGCCAAAAACTAGAAACAACCAAATGTCCTTTCAAAGATGACTGGTTAAATAAACTGCGATACATCCATACCATGGATTGTTACTCAGTAATAAACAGTATGAACTGTTGATAAATGCAACAACTGGGATGGATTTTGAGGGAATTATGGTAAATTTTTTAAAAGCCAAACTCAAAGGGTCATATATTGTATGATTCCATTTATATAACGTTCTTAAAATGACAAAATTATAGAAATGGACGACACATTAGTGATTGCCGAAGGTCAAATTCAAGGGGTAGGGAGTAGACTGGCGGGTGAGTGTGGCTATAAAGGCAAGAAGTATTTTTGTGGTGATATAACCGTTCTGCATCTTGACTGCCTCAATGCCAATATCCTGCTTGTGATATGCACTGTAGTTTTGTAAGATGTTACCATTGGGGGAAACTGAGTAACCAGTATACAGGATCCCTATATTATTTCTTACAATTGCAGGTGAACGTATAATTATTGCACAATAAAAAGTTTAATAAAGTATTTGTTGCATATCTATTATATTTGTACTTGTCCAAAATTTTCTTTAGTTTGTTCTTATCAACAAATATTTCATTCACTTCTAATTGTTTACTTCTATAGAATAGGAAGAAATTTCTAATCATTGGAGGCAGCAAAAAGTAAATGGACTTCTCTAGGTAAAAGTGAGTCTTCTCTATTAAACTGTTAAAATAGAATATTAAAATATATTTAAGGGGGCTTCTTCATTGACTGGATACAATTCGGTGACCCACAAGAAAATATGCAGGATATAAAAATGGCAAATCAGCTTTTATAATGCTATGTTCAATTGGTCAATAAATATTTTACATGTCCAAAATAAAGTAATATTAGCCTATCAATGTCATTTTCTGGAATACACTTATTTTCAAATGCACAGTTACATTTAGCTACTGAAAAACTCTAATTCTCTTATACATATTTTAAAATAAATATAATAAAAATATATAAGCCTGGGTTATAGTTTTTTCAATTTTAAAATTATGTAAATTACCTGCACACAGAACACTGCCGCTGAGGCTGAAGAGCAGTGAACATAACAATCATAGAATAGTTTCGAGGTGGTGCCTTTATGAATTTTCGGAATTTATCACCATTCATTCGGAAGATTGAGCGTCTGGAACTCCATTCCATCAATTGTTCTACTTTTTCAGCTAAAAGATTCTGCAATTAAACATAGAAATTTAAATTTATATGGGATAAAATTCTTCATTTTGGATTTCACAGAAACAGAATTGCATGAGATTGTATTTTACCCCTAGTCAATTTCTGTTAAAATACCTTGTTTTGGTGAATTAAATATTCATCATTAACTGACCATAAATGCATAAAATATTTCATTTTATTTTTTCTCACAATTTCAAGGTTTATAAAAAATATCTTAGAGGTAAAACAATCAGATTTCTCCTTTTACAGACATACATTTTCCTAATCTTCCCACTAAATACAGCTAAAAATATTCATTATGTAAAAAAAAAAAAGTGTAAGAAGACTCTGAAAGGTGGAGAGAAGGCAGACTGGCTAGGGACCTCAGGACCTAGGGACTTGAAGAATGACATGGCGATGAGTTCCCTGGGTTTTCTTTTGGCCTAACCTATCCTGGACTAGTTGCTCCAGAAGTCAGCAATCCAAGAATGCCAATGGGTGCAGACAAAAAAATAAAGCCTCCAGAAAACCTTGCTCTCTCTATCCAAAGGACAAGGAAAGGAGCACCCTCGTAAGACAAATAACTGTTCTACTCCAAACAGCATAGCAAAACAAAAAACAAAACCCTGCAATATCATACCATCCTCACAAACTTGAAACTATGCACAAAAAAAATGTTGTACAATTCTACTTATATTAGGGTTAAAAACAGGAAAAATAATTTATTATTAAAAACAGTCAGGATAGTGGCTCATCTGGGAGGTTTAGTGACAGAGACAACACAAGTGGAGCTGGCCTACCAGTGATATTCTGTTCCTGGGAAGGTGGAAGGAGATAGCACTCGCTTCTATATAGAATACTCTTATCTTTAGATCGTTTCTTACCGGAAACAGTCCAAGAACTAAGAATTCTACAGGGTTACATTCCTGTAAGAAAAAGAAATTCCCTGCTCGTGCAAAACCAAACAAGTATCAGTAATCAGGAGAGAGAGGCTTGAATTGTAGCATTTGAGCAAGTTCTACTCTAGAATTCGGGGAGAAAATAATCTCTTCCCCTCTCCTCTCAAGTGGAAAAGTGCCAGTGGCTCCCCATGAATCCCTCAGAGAGACTGGGCATGTATGTACACGAAGAGGAAAGAGGAAGAGGAAAGAAGAGAAGGCAGGCATCTTATCCTGAGTTAGGGTAAAAAACTTGTCAAAGCATCCTGCACCCACGTGAGCAAGGAAAAAAGATTAAAACAAAAGAAATAGAGGGAAGAGAGAGAAGGTGAGTAACCTGACCAAAGAGCAGAACATTTGAATTAGTAATTGGCAGAGCGAAAACATAACATGCTGCCAATCATACAAGAGTATAGCACCGACAATTTTATATTCTACATAATATTTGACAATAAACTATGTTACTTGTTTATGTATTCACCATACTATATTCTCTATCATTATTTTAGAGTGTACTCCTTTACTTATATTAATAAAAAAGAAAGTTAACTGCAAAACAGTCTTATAGAAGATGACAGCTCCATGCATGGTATTGGCCCCGAAGATCCTCCAGTGTGACAAGATGTAGAGGTGGAAGGCAGTGATACTGATGATCTTGACCCTGTGTAGCAGATTAATGTATGTCTGTATGTTAATTTTTCACAAAAAAGTTTACAAAATAAAAAAATTTTAAAGCTTATGAAGATATAAAAACAAAGTATTTTTGTACAGCTGTATAATTTGTTCGTTGTTTAAGCTAAGTTTCCAATATTTTATCTCTAGATACATTTTAATGACCAAGTGTGCCAAGGCATTTTATTCAGGTACCTGACATCCTCAAAATAACCATAATATAACTTGCTAACAACAATTGACAGGCTGGCCGGGCGCGGTGGCTCACGCCTGTAATCCTAGCACTCTGGGAGGCCGAGGCAGGTGGATTGCTCAAGGTCAGGAGTTCGAAACCAGCCTGAGCAAGAGCGAGACCCCGTCTCTACTAATAATAGAAAGAAATTAATT